>JAZHYW010052376.1:0-40858 GCA_037355805.1 Ixodes ricinus
GGATCTGGTAGCTCCGACTCGGATGATTGGAGCGCTCGAAAGTGACAAGCCGTAATATACCATAAAATTCCCTACTGTTGTTATAAGGCCGGAAGGAAAAGTGATTGCACATGCTAAGTAAGGAACTTCATGCAAATACTATTTTATTTCTTAATAAACAATAAATAAAAATAAAGCAGCAGAAATTCGGCTCCAGCCCGTGTCTTCTATAATGAAATATATAAAAACAAAATGCTTGACTTCAGCCCCCCACTCACAATCTACTTCCGGGGTCCCTGGGCACAGCGCAGCCCTGAGCTAGACTTCAGACTCAATGACATTCCCAGAAGTGGCGCGCGACACGTGCCTCGAGCATTTTCACAACAGGGTGATTCCACGTCAGTTCATGCAATGATGGTCCGGGTCATAATTTAGATATTTTTGTTAAAAATATATATGAAAGCCATATTCTTGGGAGGAACATTCAGCTATATATGAACGCCGTAACAATTGTTTTCGCCGAGATATAAAATAGAGAAGCTCGAGGCGTGGAAACTGAGATTTCACGATGCTACTTTGCAGTCAATAGAGAGTTTTAGTAGATCGTTCCGATGACTCCTATAACGATACCCGATACTCTGCCTCCGCCTTTGCGCTTACATATATAGTATCGTTATCGGGGGTATCGGAACGATCTACTAAAACTCTATTCTCTCATCGAAGCTTTGACGTCACCATAACTTTTTTTAATACGTTTTACCAAACATACAACACATACACGAAAAATTAAAAATATCAAAATATTTCTATGCAAACAAAAAGTCAAACATGGCACAAAAACGCGTTTTAGACATATTCACAATTTGTTTTTGCAAATAAACTATATTTTATAATACTTTACAAAACATATCAAAATGATCGTATTTAAATTACCTTTAGGAATATATAAAGATAATATGCCCACCCTTAGTTGTCTTCTTGTTAACGCGGAAATGCGGCTGATTTCTCAAAATGTGGCAAGATTGGGCGTCAATATTTCAAGAACTCCATCTTTTATTTCTTTTAAACTCTCCTTGACACTTTGCAGTGACTTGAACTAACTTGTGATAGCAAAACATCGAGTAACGTGTGACCTCCGAACGGGAAAAGCTACGACAAACCTTCACTCGGAGCGAGCCAGGATTTTTTAAAAATCGTGGTTGGGAGCGAATGGCGGCGCAGCACTCGCTCGAGGCACGTTCGCACAATGGGTGTAGGTAATCATGTTGTATTACACCTGAGACTGCGGTGGATTAAATTGGAAGAACTTTCAGTAGAAGGAACAGACACAGAGAACGTCTCTGTCTGAGACGTTCTGTGTCTGTTCCTTCTACTGAAAGTTCTTCCAATTTCATCCACCGCAGTCTCAGGTGTAATACAACATGATTAGCTACCACCAGCTCGCCTGCACTCTCACCGTCTTTTCACTAAAGGTGTAGGTACTTTGACCATCGTTGCGCGAAGGTGCAAGACCGGTACCACGAGCGAGTGCTCCGCCGCCATTCACTTCCTCAGGGGCCCAATGTCAACGGGCTTTAGCTGCGATCACTAGAGATGCTCGCTCCGCGGAGAAATCCGACCATCACGCGATTTTCGCTTTATGAACAACGAGCCGGACTGAGGAAAGGGAGAGGAAACACATCGGAAGGGAAGATTCTTTATTGACCGTAGCGCCTTCGGTATTCGGTCGACAAAGACAAAGGACTCCCGGACGTTCAACCTACGACGAAAGAGAATACCGTCTGCTGGTGCGGAGCATGGACGCCCGCGTGGTCAATCGCTTTCTTACGCAGCTCTATCAAACAATGTTTCTGGTGCTCCCCGTATATTGCAATCTTTTTCTCTGGCCACTCTCAAAGTTTCGAGTATCGCCAATTTGAATCGCAGCTTTACGGAAATTCAGTTATTTCGACATGACCAATCATGACCATCTGGACACAGCTTGGTGCCTAGCAGACGACCGAGTGGGGGGTGTGATCGCAACTGGAAGAGCAAGACGGAGGAGCCTCTTACAGCTGCTTCCATCGCTTGCTTCCCTTCTTCAACTTGTTTTCACATGACGTCAATCCGCCATTTTGTTGTTTGTTTGTTCAAACAAATTTACTAAAACATAGAGGATTACATCGCGAACCGTTGAGGAGATGTCAGAGTGGTAAGACTTGTAAGCTTCTGTGCTCTAGGCACTAAAGGGGTCATGCAAATCCTTGCCTTCGGCACACGCCAAACAGCTCACATCAAAATGGGGGACAAATTTGGGTTCCGGAAGAAACGTCCCCGGAAAAAACAGGCCCGGGAAAATACGTCCCCGGAGAAAAAGGCCCCAGGTGGAAAGTAGGAAAAAATGTCCCCGGAAAATATGTCCCCTGAAAAACATGCCCCAGGTGGAAAGTAGGAAAAGGACGGAACCAGAAGCTAAAACGTCCGTTACAAATGCGCCTTTGAGAAGCGAAAGACATACCAAGATATGAGGTGACCTACTTTGTCTGCCCGAACCAAATGGAACAATACATTTTTTGGGGGACGAACTATTGTGGGACCGGTCGCCCGCTTGACGAGTCATCCTATGACGAAAGTTCATGTGTGACGAATCATCCTGTGATTACACGTCCTGTGAACACAACACAGCCTCTGCGAAAGGTACGCCTCTGGGGCAATCGGAATTGAAGATATCTTGTGTGCCGTCGGCCGTAAGATCCGCTTTTGACTTCTGTGAATGAATCTATAGTGTCATTTCATTCCTGATTTCGTTACGTTGCTCCTCAACTGTTCTTTTTTTTTTCATTGTGAAATAAACATTTATAGCACTTTTAGCCAAAACCAAATTATTGCGTTTCGAAAAATTTGAGGTACTTGTGTACCATTTCCAAATAGGTAAAAAGCGTGACACTGTCAGCACGAACAAGCAATCGCTATTTTTTTTCTTATTCTCATAGAAACGAAAGCTTGTCATCAAGGTTATCATAGGTACTGAAAGTGCTAAATTGGGAATATAACGCAGACGATAAAATTTCGTTCCCACTAATACTCTTTCTAAGTAAACTGAAAATGCGCCCTTGTCGTGTTCGCGCTAACAGTGTCGCGATGTGTACCGCGGGGAATCTTATATTTCCTTGTTTCTTGGGGCACTTTTCTTCCTACTTGACACAGGGTGCCTTTTTTCCCAAGGACATATGACAAAACCGCCCGAAGGCCATCAGGATCAGGGAAACCCAGGGATAGAGAATCCTTTGGGGACATTTTTCCTACTTGCCACCTGGGGCCTTTTTTTTTCCGGGGACTTTCTTTCCAGGGACATTTATTCCAGGGACACTTTTTCCTACACCCGACAAATTTACCTCAGTGAAAACACCCTATAGCACTCGATCGTCCCACGAGCTTCAAGCACGTTCCAGAGCACTGCCGAAAATGGCGCAAGCAGGGTGTCAGATGTCCCACCATTCTCATCAAGCTACACTTAGACCACACTTGCTCCAGAACAGCCGTGCCTCGAATGACGCTTGCCAGTCTACTTGAACTGGCTGCCACGCTTCTTACAAAGCACAGATGTCTCTGACCAGAGACAAACTTCCATAACAACGCAAGAAAACAGAGCTATGTGAACCATCCTTTAACACAAAAGGATGAATAGATTTAGCAATTGCACTTATTCCTTATTTGTTTATTTAAAGTATCAACATCACAAAATAACACAAATACCTCTTATTCCTTCAACACATAAGGCACAGACTCAATGTGGCACCAAAAACACTTTGTTGGCACACATTCCAGTTAAATCTAGACACTGAGCTGACAAATGCCAGTGGACAAACTGGGACTAGCACACTGCCCTAATCGCAGCCTTTGCGAGAAATGTGCTTGCACGCATTCGAGAGACCGCACATACTTGGTTCCTGGCCAGAGAAGCACAAAAAGAATCGGCATAACCTGAACGCACAATCCCAACGCAAGGTGGAGAAGTACCCCGTTCTAATGAAGGTAACAGCCAACCCACTGTTGACGAAAAAAATATTTAACAGGTTAAATGTTTATAAAAAAAATAAAATACAGCAGGTTTAGTGCCTTCTTGGCAAAGGTCGGGGCTGGAAGAGAGTACCCCAAGGGTCCTTGTGGTGGCACTGCTCCTCGAGTGGGCACACTGGCTGGTTGGTGGTGGTGGTGGGGGGAAGGGGGTGACCCCTCTTTAGTTCTTATCTGTGCAAGATACAAGAAAACAATCGCTGGAGCAACCAAAAAGTGCCATAGCAACGAGCACATCCCTCTGAATCTGTAACATGGCCATAGAACTATACACCTAAGTGCAAAGCAGAGAGTGCCTGCAGAGAATGTCTCGCACAAGTCACCCCTCCCCACAAGGGGTGGCATCAGGTAGCAGCAGATGCCAGTGCTTTACTAGTGGGATCTGCACCAGTAAGAGGCGACACTATTACTTTTGGCGACAGGAATAAGAGAAGCTGCACCCCATTCTGTCAATGATTACCTTTGTCTGGACTTTGTACAGCCATGCTCATGAACCTTTTCAGCAGTTTTCCACGTTAGCGTGCTTTTTATACCTTAGCTATGCGCGGGTTCGAGCAACTCTCGTACGAGTCAAAATAGAAGTTTATTTGTGCCAATCTTTGAGGCTACTTTTACGATGAACGTGGGATGCCACAAACCCATTTTTACTCCACATGCTACTTGGTTATAGCAAGGTTCGACTGCAGGCATCCCCCCCCCCCTGGCAATCTGGCGCCTGGCAGCAAACAACGAACCAGCAGAAGGAACCCGTGGGCATTCCTTCGACAGCCCCCTCGAAGAAAGCCACGCACGCTTGTGCAAAAAGTGAGGTAAAGCAATAGGCGGAAACAGGCCAGCCACATTTTGGCCTGTGAGCGTAAAGCTGCAGTCGCACTGCACATGCGCCATGCAAAAGACACTGTGACAAAAACTATCTGCGGACAAGCCTCATTCACGTTCAAACATGCTTGCCGCATATGCCTTGAACATGTCTGCAGGTAGCTCTTGTACGACCAATGCGACAGAAGCGTCAGACGAGGAAGGAACATGCTTATGATGCTTCGAACAGTGTCAGTCGTCTGTACGACGTATTAAAAGCGAGACCGCGACATTGGTCTTTGTGGCAATGGACGCACCTCGTGTTACTTTGGGGTTTGTCCGCTCGCGGGAAGGAGCTTTTCCCCGCAGCGGGCGATCCCGAGAAGAGAGCGGGGCTTCTGGCAGGGGAGTAGGAGGGGCCCAGGCAAGCCATGCAAGACAGGTGCAACCTCACGTCTACACACGAACCCAACTGGGTGGCATGCTCGCAAGAAACTACGGCGGGGCCTCTCTAGGGTAAAGCCGGTGTAGCCAGGAATTCTCCCTACTATGTATTTAGCGGCTCAAATTCCCATCCCAGTTTTTCGACAAGCAGAATGCAACTGTGCTTTGCTATAGCTCCGCCACATCAGCTTTTACTAGAGAGGTTCCACGGCATCGCTCGTTACCAGGCTCCCGTCAGCAGCTATTGGCAACTAGAAAAACTAAATAAGCTGCACCCATACTCCGTTTCACCTTGAGTCAAGACGCAGCTGAAAGGGATGCTGAACCGAAATCTGGATTCCACAAAACACGCGGCAAAAGCGTGCAACGGGATGCTACAAACACCAAAACATCACTCGTACAGCGATATCTCGAACGGATGACCGTATTTTTCAAGAAAAGGAGGCGCATTTGACAGAAATTTTCACGTCATGTTTCTCCGAGAAGGAGAGGGAACGCCCTCGCGGCCTTGAGGGAGCTAAGTGAAGAGAGGAGGAAACTAGGTATCTTCAAGTCACTTGCCTCGTCGGCCTGGTTCAATCTCGACCTCTTTTTCTAAAAATACGGCCATCCATTCGAGATATTGCCTTACAAGTAGTATTGTAGGGATTGTAGTGTCCCGCCTACATCTCCTGCATTGTTTTTTCTGAAATCGAAATTTCGGTTCACCACCCCTTGAAGGGAATAATTGAACAACATCAAAAGTGCAACATTGTGGTGTTCATGTGTTGTACGTGTTCCATCGTCGCTCAACCAATCAGGTAGAAAAGACCCAGTGACTGGCACTTCTGACACTGATTAATCCCATTAAGTTGTAGCGTTGGATGCGTCTGGATTTAAAGGGATACTACAACGAAATTCTAGCGTCTACCGTATAAACTCGTGTAAGGGCCCCACTATTTTTTCCCGATCCACATTCCACATTCCAAAATGAACGTACATGAGCGCGCTCGGCTGCACTGGTCGGAAACGCCTTCACTCCGGAATCCGGACTTATCGTAAGTCGGATTTAATTAATTTACATACTGCGCAATACACTTTTTTTTTTTTCCAAACTTGATAGCATGCGCGGCAACTTTCGGCTTGAATCGCGTATGACTGTTGAAGTGGTACTTGCCCATAGCTCTCAGATTGCGCGAAAAGGCAGACAAATCGCGACGCTTTGACACGAATCGAAGAAAAAAGGAAACCTCCCCAGAGCGTACAGTGGCGTCCGGAACCGTGAGCGCACGCGCGAGCCGCGCCCACTGAATCCCCATTCCTCGCGCTTGCCACGGAACCTGACATATCCTTTATCTTTTCTCAATGCCTTGCTGCAACATAAATGCATCCTGAAAGTGCGGCCGACCACGATCAAGGTCGGCAGCCATTATGCCATACGGTGATACGGATGAGTGGAGAGCAAATATCGGGGATGCGGACACGTGCTGCTACGTGCTCGGGCGGTGGCTAGCGCCACTTAGCGATATATATTCATAGAAACGTGGCATTACAGTCGGCGCGCCTCAAAAACAAGGGGGTGCGGCGCATACGCGAATAATTTCTGTAATTTTTTTTGCAATACTTTGTCCTATTACGGGGGTGCGGCTCTTACACGGGTGCGGCCCTTACAAGTGATTATACGGCAGTTTATTGCCTAAATGTCGACCACATTTGGCCACACAACGAAAACACCAATATTTTGCTCGAAAAAACACCAACACATTTGAAAGGAATAAACGGAATGTCGTCATCGTAAGACTGAACACAAAAGCTGTGTGCACGCAATGAAGCCTTGTCAAAATTTGCCCAACTGGATTTCCCTACTGTCCCGCACCTATTCAACCCCTGCGGGGAGCGGGCGTCCCAAACGGCCAGGTTGTGACACGTAACAACTCCCGCAGGAGTTGAATAGGGCAATTCAGTTCAGCAAAGTTTGATAAGCCTTTTGCACAAGCAGCTTGCCCTTATACTTCCGCGCAGTGGCGTTGCTTTTGTGGAGAGTTTGACGTAACAATATTCCATTTATTCCTTTTAAATAATGTTTTGGTGTCTTTCAGAGCAAAAAAATTGGCGTCATCGTTGTGCGACCAGAACGTGGTTGACATTTACACGATAACGCAGGCGCTTGAATTTCGTTGCAATATCCCTTTAAAGTGAAACAAAATATAGAGCATTGGACCTTCATTCCTGAATTTTCTTGCCGGTGCAGCCATTTCGGTGTCTAGTGCGGGGCGGGTGCAATTGCCAACCGTTAGAATACTCGCAAACGAGGCTTCCCGAGCTGTAGATACGTCGTCGGGATGCTCAGGTGTTAGTTTTTCCCAGTCTGTTTAAACATTCCCAAAGGATGAAAAAGTTTCCTGCGATTTCAGATAAAGCATTGGTTAACAGGCAACAATTTCAAGCACCCAGATGGCTGGAAAAGCCCCGGGAGTGGCGGCGGGAGGCCATTCGGTCGATGGCGGAGGTGGTAAAGAGGTGACCGGAGACGGCAGTAAATGATGGGGGGGGGCACAGCGGAACGGACCCAGCTGCAGTCTCGGACAGAAGTGGCAGAGCCGCAGACAGGCTAGATCTGTAACCCCAAGTTACATGATTGCCAGTCACAAAGAGGAAGCCAAATGAATCCAGTCCAACGGCTTGAGCTTCTTCAGTCCGCACCGTAGCTTACTCGGCGGCTCTACTACCAACAACCCGTTGCCGCTCTGCTCATTATGGGGTGTGCAGATGCGACGTGCGCGGCCGGGCGACTCACTGGGTGCGCTGTTCTTCATGAGGGCGAGCACGCCGGCCACGATGGCGTTGAACTTCATGTTCGAGAGGCCACCCTGGGACTCGCGGAACTGCTTCAGGTGCTCCTTGATCTCCTCCCTGCAGACGGGGTCGGGGCCCAATGAAAGACCAATCCCCATCCAGCAGGCAGAAGCGCTCCACCGGCAAGTGCAGCGAGACACGTTAGGCCAAAGGCTCGGCGTCTAAGGGCCGGTTTGCAATGCTCGCGTTTGCTTAGGACAGAGTTCTCGCCATCTCTTACGACGACAACGGAAACCTTGCTTATTTCTTAAAGACAAAAGCACACTCGCGTAGTGGCTCGATGTACGAGACGGCCTGGCGAATGCACTCCACTAAACCGAAGGTTTTGCGGCGTTGACGAGATCAAATGTATGTACTATCTACGATAAATGTTCGCTCATAGCTAGGATTCTGCATTTTCAGAGTTCATTTCTCAATAAATTTGGAGGGAGTTTTTTGTAGTTGAATTTTCGTGGAAAATTCATGGCTTTATCAAAGCTTATTTTTGTTAGATTCCAAGTCCTTTGAAATCCAAGTTTCTTTACAGTGTTCCCAACTTTTAAAATTCAAAAATAAAATCCAGGTACCAAAGGAACCTCAACGAGCTAAAAGGCAAGCTCTTTTGTCGTTAGTTCAAGGATTTGGAGACAACTGACGTGGCATTCCCTCGCGACCAGTGACCCTGTGCTCTTATGTAGTTTATTTGTAAAACAGTCCCGCGGTTTTATAGCAGCGACTACAGTAAAACCTCGTTATAACAAAATGGGATATAACAAACGAATGGATATAACAAAGAATCATAATTCCCCTTGCTTGCTAAGTGGGAAGAAATGGACATTGGCTATAACAAACTAATGGTTATAACGAAATAATTACTGACCGCTCCTTCAACTTTGTTATAACGAGGTTTTAGTGTATTTCAACGTCCACCGTCAAAATATCTAAAAAATTATTTCGACATCCATCACTTCCATAAGACGTCAAAATAGTTGCTTTAATATTTTTTTACATCCTCCTTCAATGCAGGAGCTGTAGCAGTGGTAACCATTTTGTGGTTTCGTTTTGTTTCGTCTCCGATGGTGTCGTCGGTGTTGTGTTCCCGTTTTGACAGATAGTTTTAGTCGTAGTTGGCAGTGGAAATGTCTTATTCAGCGTGTGTGTGGGATTGGCCCAAGGCCAGTCCCACACAGGCCTTCGGACGTGACATGGCCGGTGGCAATGTTCTGAGCTCGCATCTCTGCACACATCTCACTTAAAAGTTTGAATTTATGACAAAGGCGAGCATGAATATCCCTCTGTCTTCCCTACACGTAACAAATGTTAAGTGCGTACACAACATAACACTGAGAAATTTGGCATGCTTTTTGTGCCTTTATATTGTGCGAGCGCATCTTCGTATGGTTACAGTCTCGCTTCGCATCTGGCCCCTGCCACGTTTTTAACCAGATTTCGAGAGTTTAGTTTAGATTTTCTGTATACAAAACGATCGGGATGTTAAACAAAAGGTTGTGAATGCAAGCATTGCCTCCTTGACGCTTCTTGACTGGTGAATGAACAAAGGTTCTGGCATAGTTGTACAAGACACACATTTTCCAATCAACTGCGAATTATATGACACGACATTCAGCTCCTTCGTCTATAAATCGTGAAAAGCAACGGTGCAGCATTCTGGAATGTTTGGTACAACCAAGCAAACATTTCTTTCGGCCTGATAGCTGATGTACTTTGAAAACGTTTTTCTGCATTCCACAAAAAATCATAAAAACAGCTGTTGACTTCACGACATTTGTTTTTGGAAAATGCGTGTAGAACCGTGACGCTGCCTGCAAGCAACATGATATTTTTTGACCGCCACCTCCAATCACTCCCCAGTCCGGACTCCGAAGCTCCAATGTTTAAAGTTTAAGACAAAGTAATGACAAAAATATGTATTGACGGGGGACGTCAAAGTGTTTTTGAAAACAATTTCCAGTCTTTAGGAAGTGGCGTCACGGATGTCAAAATAATATTCAGAATTACAGTAGACGTTGAAACAGTCACTGCCTTTTTTAAATTTTGCATTGGGACCTTAAAGGGATACTTCAACAAAATTTGAAATATTCACGTCATGTTCAAAAATAGGTTGAATATGATCCACAATATCCATAAATGACAATCGCACGTTTGTATTCTGATCCTGGTGGCTGTATTTTTCGTTATAAACGGCCCACTCTGGCAAGCGCTCGGAGAAGGCCCAGCGTAGAGCACGTGACATCCAACGCAATCGTGACGTAGGTCGTCTCGGGACGAGCAAAGCTACGGCGAGGCCGACGTCGAGAGGATGGCCTAGTCGTTCCAGCCACCGAAGCGGCTACTTTTGTACGAATTTTGGGTGACGGGTTAATCTTCTATAATCTTGTAGGGGGACAGTAGCGACTTCTGCGACACACAAAAGGGTTCTCGGGAAGAGGGGAGTTCCTCCTTCCCCTCTTCTCTCGTCGTGGCCGGAGGCGAGACACTCACCGTCACTAGCTGTCAAGGTTCCTAGACGAGCATTACAAACGAGGCGTTAGCGACATCCACCAGGTGCTCTTTGCTAATCGTTCAATTCGTTTTAAAATTCCTTTGAGACTTTTAACAAGATATTGGTACGTTCGATGTGGTACTGCTCCTTTGAACACCAATAGACCAAAAAATGAGCGCCCAAATTTCATTGTAGTATCCCTTTAAAATTAAGTTTTTTCAGATAAATTCAAATTGATGTCAAATCTACTGGCAAGCATTTTTTGGCTTTTTCCAAAAACACAAAACCCTACTTGTAACATTCTCAAAAAATTTTCGAGTCAATAAAAAAATGTGCTGAGAAAGAGAATTTAGAAAAAAATTTTCAAGCCAGCACAAAAAATACTGCCAGAGTGTTCTCCCGTCGTATCTTAAGAAGTGGCGCTCGGTCGCAAGCATTCGAAAGTGAGTGGAACAGTTTTTACAGAAGCATACCCCAAAACAGCTGTAGGCCACGAAAATGCGCTGCAGCTTCCGGCAGTCTTTAAAATCAATTTATGCAGACGCGCACACGGGCAAAAACCATCGTAATGAAAAAACCGATGCGAGTCCCCAGGAATCCAAGTGTCTGTGGAAAAGACACGTCGATCATACTGCCGCAACTACTTCACTGCCGCTACGAATGCATGTGACGGTAGGAGGAGAGCAAATAGGACGGTGCGCATAAAAGGCTCATTACCGCTTCCAGAAAGTACAGCTACGAGACCCCAACGCCGAGGGGGCGTATATCCGTATACTCGGACATATTATGCAGAGACGAACACATACGGAGAATTACATAACAAATAGTCTTAAGCTGCCTGCAGTCGGAATAACGGGGTCAAAGTGGCCGAAAATCAAAATGCTTCGGCTTGACAACAAAAAGAAACTCCAGCCACAATTTTCGACGTGGAAAGCGCTCAAATAGAACTTGCGCGTGTTGGTTTAAAATGGTACTCACTCTGTGAAAGATTGTTGCTTTTTTTGACCATCTTTATTATCTTGTCCCATTTTTCTTCCATCTGCGAGACAAACGCAAAACACGTTATCGTAAGGGTGGACGACGGAAGACCACCCACATTATGCATCATGTGATACATAGGGCAAGCTAAAAAAAAACAAAAAAAACACCTGCCCTAAGGTAGGGAAACGCTTTTTCGATCGGGGGTTTACTTGCATCAATGTACTATCGGGGAAAATTTAAATGCGAACAGAGGAGCGCGTGGCTCGCGGTACAGGCTGCGCCGCCTGGAAGTGAGCCAAGGGGTGAGGGGATGCGCCTCTATAAAGTCAAACATTCTAACCGGACATTGTTTCATGACCCCTTTAAGGGGAAATGGAGCGTGGCACGCCGTCCCTGTCCCTGTGAGCACATCTTGTGGTTCCCGCCTTGGTCGGAACTCACCTTGGTCTTGGAGGGTGATCCGCCGCTGCTCGACCACATTGACTCCACGTCGGAGGAGCCCTGACGCTCCATCTTCAGCTGCAGTTCGTAGAAGTCCGGAATGGGGCAACGCTCCGCTGCGGGCAAGACGCGCGCATCAACTCGAGACATCCTTAAAACTGCACTCCTCGTAGGTCCTACGAAAGAGACCGTTCGCTGCAGACACGACAGGATTACTTGCGGATGCACAAGCATGTTCAGAGCTATATGCATGCTAGCCAGCAGACAGTTTTTGTATAACTAATATAGCGATGGAAGGGACGTTTGACCTCTTGTAGCAGATTCTGTAGCAGGCAATACATCGGTTTGGAGCAGCCACTGATGCTTTTCGAGGCCAACATACGTTAGCACATCTTTGATTATGATTGAGGGTTCCTCTTTCATACTGGAAAATATTACTCATCACCATGGAGGTAGGAAGAAGAGAGGGCATACCGGCTCAGGTCAGCCAAATGAGAAAATCCAGAATGAAAACTGAAGTAGAGGTTGGAGTCTGTGGGAACGCCCCCAAGCGTGACCAAAACAGCTGTTGGCATCAAATCAGGTGTCAGGTGTTTCCGTCCAATAGCGTGTTTTGGTTTTGGTCATCGTTGGGGGCGTATCCCTAAAAAAAACAAAAACAGAAGCCTCCCCAGGCCTCATTTCCGGTGGCGTCATGTCGCCTCCAAAAGGTTTCTATCTTCATGCTCATTACCTTTCATAGTAAGAATAGATAGGGTGGCACAAAAGGAACGCAGAACCTTCTTTCTAGAAATAATTATGGCCCTGGTCAGAGTAGGTTCCATTTACAATTTGCACTGCAGAAATGGTTGAAAAATGAATCAGTGCGACACTTCAGCTGGGATAAAGCCTCTCTGCCCTCCCACTTTACGAGTCAGCAGTTTATATAGCCTGTAAATATAATTTATGTAAAATGCAAACAAAAACCAGCATGTCGCTAGCACGTCTATAAACAACAAAGTGAAGTTTCGCTGACACAAGCGGACACTGAAGAACTAGCACAAGTTCTGAAATGAGGCACACTTTGGCAGGTTTACTTGCTTCTTTCTTGCTGAGCCAACATAGGTACTTTTCCACATCAATCCACAGGAGAAGGGCTCGCTCAATCGCGGGGACGTTTTCAACCCAGCGATGGGCTACGAACTTGAGGGGAAATGCTGTCGACCAGTCACTGCTGAGAAGTCTTCCCGTCTCACTGGAGAATCTTGAAATAGTACGCTCAGACTTGACAGGAGAGTGTCCACTCCCTATTTGCTGGCCGTTACACCTGCCCTGTGGGCAATGTGTACAACGTAAAGTCCACAAATGCCTAAATCCAAACACAGCACCCGATGGTTTTGTTGCAGGTGCTCCAGCAGGCCCCTGAAAAGCTTCAAGTTCACATTTGGTTTGTCCACGGATACTTGAAGAATCTTCGCCAGGGGTAATGGCTCCAGTGCACAAAAGAGTTTCTCTTGGATGTCATCCCCCATTGCATGACCCATGAAAACTGATGCGTAGTATCTTGTGGCCACCCTTTGTGACGAGTCCCAGTACCCGACATGGACATCCATCTGCTTGTGATGCAAGTAATCATTCACGGACTTGTCAAACACGACGACTTAATAATCGCATTTCTCAATGTCCCATTGCGTGGATGATAAAAGAAAATGGCGTGAGGCCATGGCATGCCACATACGCACACTCCTCCCCACAAGCGAAAGCCTTCGCAACTTCGCACTCCGGGAAACATCCTCTTACAAGTCATTTGTCAGCAAGGATGAACTGCATGAGTAGTGAGATGTATAATCACCTTAAATGTCCACAAAATCTCTGCATCCGTCACCAACTCGTGCGCCTTGCACGCGCTGGTCAAGTCCGACGACTGTGTTGGGACCGCGGGGACAAATCGGTCACTCGAGCACGCCGTCACGTAGTTCATGGAGCTACCTGCTGCCGTCTTCATGTTCTCACTGTGCCTCGAGTTCTTCATATGACTTCTTAGCGCAGACTCACCCACTGACGAGATGTCAAACCTCTTCATGCAAGGTCAACATTTCGCCCGCTTTAAGTTTGCCGAGTCCAACGGGAGTGTCTGTAGTCGTCGTGACCCAGCCACGACCATTGAAAGTTGCACTTCCCGGGCATCGCGCACAACTTAAACTACGTCCACCATGTTTTGCAAAAGCAGGCGCAGAACAAGCAAACCAGGAGTAGCTAGCAAACAGTACACGAGAGAACGATGGGCAAGATCGCAAGATGGCGGACGTGCAAGACCGGATCCGGATCCGGATTGGATTTGGGGCTAACCCCTATCGTATCCGGAGATCTCATCAGAGCTGGATCTAGTTTGACTAGTAGCTACACTAGCTAATGTCTGTACCGGGACTGCTACCACTGTGGCCAAGCGTTACAGGGCATCCGCTAAATGTGTCTTCCTCGTTGGAATTTCAAAATTTATGTTCATATATGCGCAAAAAGCATAATTATATTTTATTGTAGCAAAAAGATAGCACCACGGACTATCACTGGAAAATTCCAGGGTTTTCAAACACCGCTCAAATTCCAGGGCTTCCAAGGTTGGGAAAAAGGCACTTTCAAATTTACGAATTTTCAAGGTATTTAAGGACCCGTGCAAACCCTGCAGACTATCAGTGCCATCTGTCGCACGCGACACAAAGCAACCGCCACCGCTAGCACCATCTAGTGTAGGCATTCAAAGCCATGTGGAGAATCCGTGGTTTCGTTTTGTAGGGTACCTCCAGTACACGTCGTGACACTGTTAGCGCAAACACGACATTGGCACCTTTTCGCATTTTATTAGGAAAGAGTATTGGTGGGCACACAATTTGACCCCTTATATTAGAGCCCAAGATGAGCTCTTTCAACAACAATTATATATCTTTAATGACAGCCTTTCGGTTATACAGTCTAAGCTCATTACAACAGACCTGGTTAAACAGACATTTGGATATAACATACCAATTTGTGAAGTTCGGTTGGTTTTCCACTATGCCCCATTGCCTCAACTTCATATCTGCATACAACATACCTACTCCTTTACAACAGACCGAAATCTTGGTCAAAATCAAGGTCTGTTATAACGAGCTAGACTGGAAAGACACAAAAAACTAGCGATCGCTTGTTCGCGCTAAGTCGCGCTCTGTACCTCAATTCTATCGCTGGCACGTGAACGGCGAGCTTCGATCCATTCTGGACGAAATAAATGTAGAATAACCTTTTAGCATATAATTTTTTTTTCCGGATTACTTTGTTAAATCAGGTTTGAGGATCGATTTACTTCGTTATTTCGAGTTCATATAATATGAGGAACTTCGGCAGAAACATGATGTGTTCGTTAGATCGGAAAATTCGTAAGATCGGGGTTCGTTAAATGAGGTTTTGACTATAGTCCCTCACTGTCTACATCTCAAACTTTGACAATTGACCCGTGGACTTCCATGTGTTACTAAAAATTTAGAGCCCTTCCATTTCACGTGAAGATGGAGGACCAGCGAAGCTGTTATTTTTACGACGTCCAGGGCGATGCCTAGAGGACGACGTCTAGAACGACCTTAAGGGCAACACCTAGAAGACGACTTCAAGGACGACTTCAAGGACGAAGTCTAGGATGACGCCTAGAGGACGACCTCGAGGACAAAGTCACGGACGCCCTCAAGGACAACCTCGAGGAGACGCCTAGAGGACGACATCTCGGACAACGTCTAGGACGAGCTTGAGGACGACCTCAAGGACGACTTCTAAGACGACTTTTAGGACGACCTTGAGACGCCTAGAGAAATTCTGCCTTTCCACTCTGGTGAAAACCAGAGTGGAAAGGCTGGTAAGGTTGCCGCCATCTCTGAGCGATAGCGGTAGCTGTCCGGAGTATTGTGTCGACATTTGTTATCCCGCGGACATGATACTGAGGAAACTAGCCCTTAACAGCTCCGCTGTAAAAGAACCAAATTGCCTTCTCAATACCAAAAATCAGGTAGAGCTCCCCCTTCAGGAATTTTCTTCTGCAAGTGCCAGGGAAAGCAAAATTATTTCAATATCACAGCCAAGTACTCTATCATTTTATAGCTACCGCGAGTTAGTTTGAGTGCCCATCTATTTTACTTTGTGCTACGCACGATGCCGGCATTTTCTCGCAAATATAAATCCAAGAACGACTAAGCATTGAGTTTGCAAGTGCTGCCTCAGAGTTTAATTTAGTCCGGACCTACCCAGAGCCAGTCGGTTTCACAAACGGATGCCTCCTCGTACTGCTGTTTCGAGGCAGCCAAAACGTGCGGGCCTGTTCCCCGAGGTCCCGGGTTCTGAAAATGGGTTCCTCTGAAACCGAGTGTTCCCCCAGAGTACCCTTGAAGGTTCTGCACGCTCAATTTCCTCGGCCGCCCCCGAGTAAAGCGTTTTTCCGGATTATCCACTATCTTCGCAGGTCCGAGCCACCCACCTAGGTGTAACAACTGTTTACCGTTTAGAAGGAATATAGGCTTCCGCATCACGCTACAGCATCGAGAGAAATGGGGCATCCTCGAGATCAAGAGAGAGCCCGTGGCTCACCCGGCTTGTGCGGCGCCCTGGGCTCGACGAAGGGCTCGTCCGGGGGCTCGATGGGCAGGCAGTGGATCTCCCGCTCCGTGGTAGGCGCACAGTGCTGCCGCTTCTGCGGCTGCTCGGGCTCCTGCAGAGACCGAAGGCAGCTCAGGTCTCGGTGCCTAGAACACGTGTCCGACCGGCCAACTCCTACGCCCAACAGACGGGATTGCGACGTCCGACGGCGCAGCTTTTGCAACATCCTTTGTCGCTACTTTGGGACCACTTTCTATGCGCGGCCAGAATGGGATGCCAAACATGCCGGTCGTTGGAACGTCCCCCGCACCGTATCCACAAGGCCGAGACGGGCTGGGGTTCGGGACTTGCCGAGGAGGTCGCGACAGCGAGGGAAGAACTTGCCCAAGCTAAGGTGCTCGGAGAGGCTAAACCCAAATCTGGGACACATCAAAAAGAGGTCTACTGTTTTGCATTGTCTGGACAGCATTCTAAATTCAGTCGCACCCGAGGAAGTTTGTAGGAGGAAACTAGGCATTTGCGGGGGACAATGTGCCGTTTCGCGAGGAGACAGTGGGTCAAATTGATTACCGCCGGTCACGAGAGGAGGTTATGCACAGGGATCAGTGGCGTAGCCAGGGTCTTATTTCAAGGGCAGGGGCACACCCTTTACAAAAACATGTATAATTTTGTTTACTTCAAATTAACATTTGACACAGGCATTTTTGCCCAATGCCACAGACTAGGTCCTTTTGATTTCGTGTATTTTATGACTAGATATATTTTTTGCACTGTATTCGGGTATTGGGCTCAAGTTTAAGTATTCTACTAATTAAAACAAGACCCGCGTTGCTCGTGCTTTGTATTTATGAAACCAAATAAGCCTGTTTTGCTCTTTAAAGTAACAAGTTCTAGGAGCTTTAGCCAAACTTTTTCAACTTGAAATCGCTACTACTACCACCATTTTTACAGATAGTAGTAAGAAAGTATAAACAGTGGTGCAAATTATATGCAAATATTTACCGTATATACTCTCATAATGAACACACTTTTTCCCCCGAAAAATTAACACATATTTAAAGGCTGCATTCATTTTGCGTGGCCAATTTTTTGCATTTACACACTTCGTGCAAAATTCCATAGTAGGTGCCAATAGGACATGGCAAGGTACTGTAGCACATCACTGATGGAAGTGCACACGGCTGGTCAGGGGCACGCCACACTAACCATGCATTGCTACAGTAAAACCTCGTTATAACAAAGTTCAAGGGAGCGGTGTTATTAATTATTTCGTTATAACCATTAGTTTGTTATAGCAACTGTTGCATTTCTTCCCACTATTAGCAAGCACGAGGAATTATGATTGCTTTGTTATATCCATTAGTTTGTTATATCCCATTTTGTTATAACAAGGTTTTACCGTAAGTTGCAAACCTTTTTAGGGTGCCTTCGATGTACCTTTTGCCGAAGGTAAAGCGCCCTATAGAAGCTCACTCAGCACGAAGAGCAATGCGACCGTTTTAGGCCGAACCACCTTCACGATTTCACATTCCGAAAGCAGACCACAGCGTGTTTGTTGACATCAATGCATCCGATAGGCGAAGAATGTCCGGGGCTGGGCTATTCCTTGACCCAAGCCGTCAGAGTGTGTGTGTGTGTTGCTCAGTTTCACGGTAGATTACTTCCGCAACTACGCCCTTGCAGCCATTACGAGCAGCTTGGCTTGGCAGCTCGACACTTAGCGCCAGAAGAAAATTGGCTTGGTAGCTATGGGACGCAATTTGAGACCCTCGAAGCCAAAAATTGAAAATGCGATTATTATGAAGGGAAAAAAAGTCCAAATATTGTTTTGTTGTGGGCGGTGCGTTCACTCGCGAGTGAGTTCATTATGTATTATATTTTATATTATATTATATTTATATTACGTAAACCTGCAACTTTACTCGCAGGCTTTCTCTACAATGTCCATAAAGATTAAAAAATTACATATTTGTGATTATTTATTTGGATAAAATAAAAAATATGAAATTTAAGAAAAATATTAGAAGATATTGAGGGTACTAGTTGACTGCATTGGCAGGAGGGTGTCTTGAGACGTCCGTTTTTTGCCCCTCTTTAAAGCAAAATATCGAATTCCTCCAATTCCTCTAAGCACTCGGATGTATTGCAATATTTCCACAATGCAAGAAAAATCGGTCAACTCCGAATGTGGCAAATAGGGAATGCACAAACTGATTGATGCTGTCTCATGTCTGCAGTAATTCGGGAGGATTTAGAAAGCCCTTTTGAGTAAGCCAACTCCAGCTCACTCATTGTCTTACCGTGAAATCCCGAGAGAGCCACCTAACAGTCAAGGGCAAATTGGGTGAAAATCTGCAGTGGGCTAACTTTCAGTGTACAATCAAGAGAGTTAAAAATTCTTCAAGCTTGTTATGCTGGTGAGGGGCAACGAAGCAAAGATGACAGTACTTCGATCCCAGTCAGCAACGTTCGCTTATATCTCGCTATAGCTAGCCGCATTTACGCCGAGGCCATCATTGATCCTAACACTACTATTACTAGGAGTGGGCTACCTTTCGGTGTTTAAAGAAAATATAGCAAATCAAGTCAAAAACAGGGGCGGGTTATCTTTCGGGGGTGGGGCATCTCTCGGGATTTTACGGCCATTTAGGTACATGGAAGCAAGCTCTTGAAACAGCATTACAAAACAGGCCTGAATTTACCCCGGCAAAACAGTTGATAATCACAATGTCGGTGTATTTAAAGGGACAATGAAGGCAATTTCGGATATCTTTTTTGGCGATTAAACTGGGTTCCGGGCACGTCTCAGGCCACATTGCCCAAATTTCAGCCGAAACCGGCGCTTGTGTGCCGCGCAAATCAATTAGACAGTCTCGGTAATAATCGTACCGGTATCGACTGGGGCGACGCCCGAGAGTTGCGGGGAGAAGCCAGGAGAAGCGGAGCTCACGTGACCGATGCGCGGCCAAGAAGCGCGGCGTCACAAGAGACGCATCAGCAATTGGTCGAAGAGAGGCGTGCCCTCGGTCACGTTTTGGTTCGCGATTTTTAAGAATTCTGTCCTAATTTCCGCTTGAATAACCATGAAAAGTATAAATCGGACTTCAAATGATTACTAAACCGCGAATAAAACAGCATAATTGTTTTTCTCTTTTGCTGCGCTGGACGCGAAACGGGCAACTATGGGCAAACAAAATAAAATAAAAATAGAACACGCGGGAGACGTTTGGTTTTGGTGTCGGTGCCGTGTTTACTTTGGGAACACAGTACTACTCGAAGGATTCTGCAAAATGGTAGTCATGCCAAATTTGTGCGATGTAGATGGGTGTTCTAACGGTCGACTGAAGACCAGTGACGACGGAAAGAGGGCGTCCAACTTTGGTGGAAACCGAAAATGGTGCTGTTTATTTTCTCCTTCTTGGGGAGCGTCCTCCGCGCAGAAACCGGTTCCCGGAACGGCTTGGTCGCTGCCGCTTTCCCCTCGGCATCTCCCCCGCTGCGTCCGTGCGCGATTTCTTCGTCTGGTCCTCGTCTTTTCGCGCCGTTTTTAATTCCGAAGTATGTACCAACTCGCCCAAGCCTCAACTTTAGCGCGTCCTTGTCCTTCGGCAACGCGCCGCTCTCGTCTCGCCCGCGCGAATGTTGCTAACTGCCCGGAGCCTGTAGCCGCTCGTTGCCGGCTGGAGCCGTCTCCGTCGGGTGGAGGCGGGCGCCCCACACGTACTCCCGTTCCGTAGGTGTTGGGCCACTGAACGGAAGCCCCGAACTCGCTCGCGAGAGCGGCATTGTCCCTCCATGTTGAGAGATTCGACGGAAACGACCGCGCCACCGCGCTGCTATAAGCCACCGCGGTAACCAGAGTCTCGATCTCCTAAATACTACCAATATACCGACTATTCACACCTGACGTCACTCCCTACGTCACCTCCGTTTTCGGAGGCCCAGAAATGAGAATGGAGATTGTTCAGTTTCGGTTTCTTTATTTCTTTCGTAGGCACAGAATTACGCGTCACAAATGTCTACAAAAAAATTGAGCAGCATGCTAGGTTCCCAAGAACCCTATAAACATCATTTAAAAATATTAAATAAAACCGTCTTCATTGTCCCTTTAACCCCTTTCATGGTCGGCATTTTTTGCCCAAAGGGCGCGCCCACGTGAGTCGGGTTTTTTTTTACTCTGTGCGATAACAAAGAAAATACACTGGTTTATTGCCTCATAAAAAAAATCTGACTTTAAATAGTAACACAGACTTTAAAAGATCTGCGGCATGCTCGCTCGAGGTAGAGACAAAACAAAAAGGGAATAAAACTTCCAACTGTGAACTTTCTAGTACTTCTTCAAAGTGTGAGTAGTCCTTGAAGCAGGGTTCCACACACAGGCCCTTGTCACAGTCGGTGCACATGAACCTTGTGTCCTTTCTTTGCCTCTGTCCCGAGAACTGTGTTGGCACACACGTCACACCTTCGTTGGGTGTGGCTGCCTTTTCACTTGTGGCACGCTCTCAAGGAAATGTCGAGACTGTCGGTCTTCGATTGTCCCCGGCTGTGTCTTCCAGACTTCTGCCTCTCGGTGTGATGCTCCTTAAAGGGACACTGACACCCCCAAAAAATTTTTTTTCATTTTTTGCCAGGCGCTTTATTATGGTGTCGGAGGACTACCCAATTAATATTTTGCAACAGAGTAGCGTATTTTTTTAATAAAGCCAAAAAACGCAACTGCGCGAAACCGAAACCGAAACGGAGAAGTGGAGAGGATAGCGGGAGTGGCGGAAGTCACGTGGCTACACCCGACCGTGCGCTTTTTTTTTCTCTTTTTTTTCCCCTCGGCGTAGCAGACGACATGCGGCGTTAGCGGGCACTGTTTGCGATTCTTTTGCAGTTATGTTTGTTCCGCTCGCTGTTCTGTACTCCAAGATGAGTTGTTTTGTACATTGAGGAGTTGGAGATGAGTAGCGAGTGCCCGTGGTTAATTTTCATGATCGGCTCCGAAAAGAATACACCCAAGATGTTGCGTGAAGAGCTGGCTCACACGTCCTGCGTCCGAAAAAAGTGGCATTGTGCGACAGAGTTTCCGAAATATCAACGGGATCGGGACCAATGGCTGGCTGCAATTCCTGTAGAACATTTACGGGCACCTCGGAAAGCGGACGCTACCTGATTTATATGCTCCTTGCATTTTGTGGAAAGTGATTACATTGAGTTCGCAGGTGTCAAAAGAAATCCCATCCCCATTTAATTCAGCGACGTTTCGTCCACAACATTTGTTTGTTAATTTTTGTTTGTTTCTTCAGTGATAATTGTAAAAAGAAAGAAATGTAAACATCAAAAAATGTCTGAAAAAAAAAAAGTGCCATCACCGGGGATCGAACCCGGTCCTGCCGCATGTGAAGCGGACGTCGTTCCCACTGAGCTACGGGGGGATCACGTGATAGGGGGATCTCTTTCCTAGTAATACTTCAGCCGGTAAATTGTAAGTTGGAAAGTTTGCTGCCGATTTTCCTCCAGCAAAAGCACTCCCGGGTCGAAGTCGGGAAGCACCACGTATTGGCGACATTCGCACCTAGTAAAGAAATCGTACGCGTGCATATTCAACTCGAAGTAGACGCGTCGTGCTTGAAGTTTGCGCGAGCGATGTCTTCAGCCACGAGAAGGGAGCGACGGCTCGGCGACGTCTTCGTGCAAGTCGGCTTGGTGGTCGGGCGTGTCGTACGGGATGAATACCAATTCTTTTGATCAGTCCCAAATTTCTCTTTTAAAGGCAGACAGAATTCGCCGGTACCGCGAACGACAGTTCTGAAGTAGAGGTCCCGCCCCTTCGTCCGCTGCCATCGCCGTCCCCGCGAGTCCCACGATACGCGAAACGACGCACGCACAGAATGCTTCCGGTTCTCTGTGGAACTTTTTTTCAATCAACGTATTTGCAGCTTTTTAGAAGCCACAAAAAATGGGTTTCATCTTTTTTTCTATTTTTAATATTGAGTGTGTGCCTTCAGTGACCAACGACTTTCATTAAATTTGGTGGTCGCATCGATACCTTTGAAAACGGCCCGTGACCACGGAAAAGAGAGTGAGCGAGACTCGAACCGGCCAGTTCTTGATCGGCGGTTTTCGGGCGGAAAGAAACCGAATTTCGAGTCGCAAATTGTGTTTTGGGTAGTTGGGCTCTCATATGTCATGTACAACTAAAAACCTCGGCGAGCATAAACACCCTGTCAGTGGCCCTTTAACGAGTTGGTATACGACTCTTCGTAACTCTGAGAATGTAATCTTGTGGGCACTCCTTTCACGATGAAGGAACACATTCAACAGAGACATGTCCAGAAGGTGAAAAAAAAACTTTTACCACTTCAGCGCCTTCCTTATGCTTTCAGTGAAGCTTAGCTGCATGCTCTACTTTGTCCTCAAGTCCTATTTTCTGGTTGTACTCGAGTACACATGCTGGCCTTTTCTGTGGAGTGCCTGTTCTGTCCACCTTGCCAGTGCCCTCAAGGCAGAGCTCCATGCACTGAGGTCAACATATGTACTTCCCTTTTGTCACACCACTTCAGTGCCAGAAGTGTATCGGTGTGAAATGACTACTTCTCCCTTTTAGGGGCGAAGCTCCTTAGGGGCTAGCCATGTCCGTATGTCCGTCCGCCGGCGTCGGGTGCTCGTGCTTCTGCTCGCGAGATCACGTGCTCACGAGGACGTGAGCACATGCTCACGTGCTCGTGTAGAACAAGAAAAAATTGAAAAAAAAATGATGAAAAAATTTATGAAAAAAGAAAAAGAGAAAAAAAAGAGTAGGGGGTTCTGAGATGCCATCCCATCTGTCTGCTTACAAAAAAGAAAATGAAGAAAACCACACATTCTCCTACTGCCATGAATGAAAAGGACCGAAAAGCTCAGCATGCAGCGCCTCAGCGTCTACGTAGACAGCAAGCTGCTCCGTAGACCAGGGTGCGAGAAGCTGCTGCACAGCGTCAAAAGCGCCGAAGCGGACCTGGAGTTGAGAGCTCGGGAAGCGGCGGCAAAGCGTCAACGCCGACAGCAAGCAGCAATACCTATGACCAAAATCAGTATCATCAGCACCAGCCGAGCTTCGCCCCAATCAACATGATTCACCACGAGGAGATGCGGATTGTTTTGTCATCTTTTTTATCTTGTGAAGTCCCTTTCTGTTCACTGTCGAACCGTTTTGCAAGCATTGCTTTGCTTCCTTTGAAGGTACTGGAAAAGTGCCGGACTGGTGTACCAGTTGTCTACAAAAAGGGAATGTCCCTTTCATAGATAGTGGTTGAGCAACTCAAGGACAACCGAGCCGAAAATCCCAACTCCTTGACCATCGTCATTGTCATGGAAGCTCCGGTATACACGATGAACTTCAAGATGTATCCGGTCATCACGTTACACAGAAGAAACATCTTGACTCCAAAACGGTGCCTTTTTGAGGGAGGTACTGGCGAAATGAAAGAAGTCCTCTCCAGGGCATCATCAACTCACTGATGCAGAGATCTTGGTATGGGACCAGCAGACTTGCAAACTTTGCCTGAAGTGTTTCTACGACTGGCCCGATCTTTCTTAGTCGATCTGCTGCATCAGTGCTGGCACTGAAGTGAAGCACTCTCAGCAAAAGGCAGAAGCGATTTATTGAAAGGAAAAGCGGGACGCACCTGTTCTGATGTACAGGTACGTCAGTGACCATGAAAGGGTTAAAGGATGGCGTTCTACCAATGCGGAAGCTGTTTTCTCGCCTTGCATTGTTTGACGCGACAGACTGGAAAGCAAAGCAGACCGCTAAGGCTAAACACCCACACAACTAACCAATGAAACCAATTTTCGAGTCACGAGGTTTGAAGGGCATCCATCGTAACCCTGTCTCCACATCGTCTAACCCCTTCCAGTTTTCATACGAGCTTTGGGAGAAGAGCACTCACCAGCTCCAACCTCGATGACCAGCTCATGCTAGTGTCGAGGGCTGTGGAAGCAGGGAAAGCTCAAGGCGTCTTGGAATAAGGACTCCTCCCCATCGCTTTCTCATAATAAAGATGTTTATTCTCTCTCTCCACATGCAAGCAGTTTGAAGAGGGACATGCTATCGCTTTGACTAGCTGGCGGCACCGGTGCTAGGTAACAGTTGTCAATAAACCATCGTCCTTAGGAGACAACGCCAGCGTAGGAAACGAAATGCCACGAGCCCTAAAACGGACGCACACAATACTAGCAGCACCAACCTAATCACCGCTAAACCAGAAAGGCGGCGACTCCGACAGAAAGCAAACCCCACAAGCCATCAGCGGTGGCCCCCTCGTGAACCTAATGAGGGGCTTTACAGGAACCAGAGACTGCATGGACGGCAGAGCACACGAAATTATCACCCATTTTATCCTGGTGCACTTTTCTTTTTGGAGGAACTGACTGCCACATGCTGTACGTTGCTTCATAGAAAAGCTAACAACGCAATATCTTTCCTTCTTTCTTTCTTCAGTCTTGCTTTCAGGAGGCCTTGGAGTCTAGTGACCGTGAGACAAGACAACCTTCCGAGGCGGGAGAACAGGTTTTCTTCGTTGGAGTGTCAGCGTAGTCAGAGTGCCGAGATCCAGGCGTTGAATGATCGGCACAGACGTGAACTGGGCTCCTGCAGGATTTCTTGCGCAAGAAGGGCTTCGTGTTCATCGGTGATCTCGTGGACGAGTGGCATCTGTGCACCGGCTACTGTTTAATTTGTCATGGAATAAACTGTTTCTGGAATCTTTCACCAAGTTTTCTCGATTGAATGCTCTCAGTATGTTTGTTAGTACTGGGACTAATGCATGTTTTCCCTTCTCACAATTTTTGTGAGATTGCGAGCGTGCGCGCAAGTCAAGAACGTACGGAGCAGTGGGCTCGCACTTGTGCCCTTCGATGCACAACCAAGTCGAGCACACACACGACGAAGCCTCACCAGCCTCACTGCCTCGCCTCGGCAGCGATGTACACACTGGCTAAAAGGCCCCGGGGGCCTTAGCCCATGTGTGCGTGTGCGTGCGGGCACGCCCACATGCACACACGGATGGCATGCACGCCGCCCCCACGTGGGTGTGACTCCTGGACAACATAACTATAAAGATATCTATTGATACTATTTTTATGACGCATGATATTTGCTATTAGCCTTAGAAAACAGTAAAAAAAAACTATAAATTGTCTAAGAATTTGTAAGGTCACGTGACATATTAGTCTTAAAACAATAAAATGTAACCTCTTTATTTTTATATCCTATATTTACTTTTGACAAAGCATAATATGTACATAAAAACAAATTATGTCATATTTTAAGTCACGTGACCTTTTGCGTGGATGGAGCCTTATCTCCTCCCGACTTGGCTATGTCCCCGCGCGTGGATGTAGCCTCTGCCATTTTTTTTCTTCAGATGTTTGAAATTTTGGGCGTGGGCACTTAGTGCGGAATTGGCAGACGCACGGTATTCTACAGTAGGTACAAATATTCACATAATTTGCCCCACTGTACTTATTCTACTACTTTCTGTAAAAAAAATTCAGTAGAGATTACAAGTTTTCATCCCGGTTTTGTGCAAATAAGTTCAGCTAAAGCTCCTAGAACTTGTAATTTTAAAGGGCAAATCAGGCTTATTGGTTAAATTAATAAAAAGAAAAGCAACACAGATGTTTTAACTAGTAGAATACCTAAACTTGAGCCTAATAACTAAATACAGCAAAAAAAATTCTAGTCATAATATACACGGAATCAAAAAATCCCCTCATCAGTGACACTGGGCAAAAATGCCGGGGTGAAAGGTGCACTTTGCAGCGCTGTAACTTTGAAAAAAACAAAACAATGCACCACGTTTTTTTTTTTTTTTTTATGAAGAAACACAAGAGTATGGGGGGAACTATCACTAGAAATTTCAGAAAAATCGAAGATGAACTTTTTTTATTGCCCCTTGAAACTTCTTAACTTTGTAGTTCGGACCTACAGAAACATTTAAAATTTTTAGGTAAAGAAATGATTTATGTATCGTCGGAAAGAATGTTTAATAAGAATATAGCATGACAAATTTTAATGTTGTAGCTATTCAACTGTTTTTAAAGAACGGCTTGGATGTATAGGGACAAAACATCAAAGGAGCTATGTTTGAGCATTTTTGATGCACAATATTTCACCTCCACAATGCTGTACATATTCAGATAAATAGTTTCCATGATCTATTATAAGTGTAAAATATTTGAGATTTCTGGAATTTGTAGTTTGTGTAGTAGGTGTCACAGGACATGACAAACGAAAAATTCAAAAATTTAATATGCCGTTTTGGCACACTACAATTATTTTTCTCTGCAAACATTTTTAGAAAATTTTTTATTACGCTCCATACCCAAGTATCGTCCAGTAAACAAGGAATATACAACTCTCTTCATCTTTTCGTGCCTTTGCAAGCTAAGTTGGCACTCCAGAGGAGTCTGTTGCCAATTGCCGAGAAGCAACACTAGAGTCCGCATTACTGTGCTCCCTTCGGGAGCATATAAAGAAACTGAGCTGGCCCTGCGACCGAACCATGCATCACTGGCACAGTGCCGAAGCGTGGGCTCCGACACATCAGAGAAAGACACACTCCCTCAGTTTTATTAGACCCCAGACAACTCCAGGTGGTGCAACATGTATCGAAGCCCATGAGTTCCACCATTTGTTTCATTCGCGCCCAACAGAACTTATAAGACTCAAGGAGTTCGAGGCAAAAGTCACCAGGCTCGATCTAAAATGGACTGTAAAAATCGACGCCCTGCACAAAGCAATCTGAACTTTTCGTCAAAAGAGCATTTCACATGTCCTTTTTTTCCGATAGAACTACAAAGCGTAGCTCACTTTCTGCAAGAAATAGGGCCAAAAAACTTGCCAGGGCCAGCGGCGGGCGTCGATGCAAACAACCGGGTCGAGCGGAGGGGCCGGTTGGCGCACATAGTGATAGATGGCGCCACCTCCTTATCGAGCCTGCTCGCAATGACTGATTTACTAAAATGAAAGAATCTTTTGTAGTGTACCTTTCGTTTAAAAATAAGAGCAAACAATAAAAGCAAAACATGAAGTTAAAAAAAATGGTTGCATAACGATGGCATTCTTGCTGCCGACAAATTTCACCTGCGCGACTGCTTTCTTTCACTGTCTGCTACACCACCAGACGTAGAGTGCCTTCATACACACGCGCGCTTTTGCTTGAGTGGTGACATCTTAGCCATTATTTCCGCCCAATCGTTTTTCTTTATGCATTTTTAAGTGCACGCAATCCGGTGTCACTCAGCTCGAGCGCGTAGCTTTAGTTGATGCATAGACGCCATTTTGCCGCCCAAGTCACGCGCAGGCACATTCAAGGCAACAATGGATGTCTTCACCCTGATAGACAGACATGCCGGCACCCTAACACAACGCCATCTATCAATATGTGTGCCAACTCTCCCCGCCGCTTGAATCAGTCGTCCGAGTCAAAAACGGACCCGTGAAATACACTGCTTCGTGCAGGCATAGATTTTTACGGCCAATTTTAGATCGAGCCTGGGACTTTAGACACCCTATAGTTGCAGAGAATAATACAACCCAAGCGATTTCTAAAGCCTCCAATCTTTTCCTTCGCACATAACCTTAGGTTAGGTTTAGATCTGACTATTCCTTGTTTAGCAACTGTGCAGCGAACAATAAACTGGGTAGTAGCGTCTTGATGTCACAATCTGGCATTGATCACAAAATCCTTTTTCTTACACTGAAGGGGTGTCAAAAGCTATACAAATGGGCTGACACACATAAAATTGTATCTAGCTCTTCGGCTCGAGAGTATAGAAACTATGAGCAAAAACCTTTCTAACTTCACTCACCGCCAGCTTCTGAGATCTGCATTGCAGCTTCTCAATCCTCTTGTTCATTTCAGCCCTGCAAAGAAAAACGGGGGTGGAACTCGTAAAATGTACTTGGGAGCAGACACGGGAGCAGCTGAAACAGCTGTTTTGGAGCAGGTTGGGAGTAGCTAAAACTACATTCTGGAGCAGGTTGGGAGTAGCTAAAACTACATTCTGGAGCAGGCTGGGAGCAACTCCGATAAGTTTTCATTGCACTTCAGCTTGTGTCGTAGGCAAGCACGGGAGCAATTTCAGTTGTGCTTAGCAGCACAGATGAACATGAGTGGTTAGGGACCTAGGTAGATGGGGTAACAGTGTAAATGATGTGAAAACTTGAAACTTTGTGAGCCTTAATGAGAACCAAAAAGTAAATACCATATGTTACTGAAGATAGTGTCCTTGATATTTTCTGAGTGGCTTTCAGCTGCTCAAAATGCAAACCAGCATTGCTTATTGCACAACCCACACAGGCTCGACATAGTAATTACATGTGCGAACCACGTGACGTGCATAAGCAACGGACGTGCAGTTGCACGGAAGAACAGGGCAACAAATTTCGAGTTTATCCTATTGTGCAAATCAATATCGCAAAAAAATTTAGTTTATCCTATTGTGCAACTCAATATCGAAGCAGCAGACTACGATTAACGGAGTTATCGTATTCGAAGCAATAACCAGGAGCAAGGTGTAAAGTCCGCCGAGCAGATCTACCGCTCGCGTGAGAGCTGCTGGCCAGCAAGGTTTCGGATCTGACCGCGTTTCAGTTCCATCAAGTCACGATTTATCTTGCGGGAATGCGGTTCCAACTTCTAACTATGAAGTACTAAAAAGAATCTTTCGCTGATTTGTTTTCAACTGGCTGATGTCTGGATCCCGGGCCGCAGAGCCTCGGGCAACCTGACGCTTAACTACTCGACCTCACCTCGGTTGACTCTTTCGCTCATTTGTTTTCAACTGGGTGATGTCCGGATCCTGGGCCGCAGAGCCTCAGGCAGTCCGACGCTTAACGACTCGACCTCACCTCGGCCGACTTGCTTAACCGCTTATGGTTGAAGAATAACAATCCAGTCGCAGGTGGTGTAGCCCTTGGAAGCCAACCCCAGAGTTTTTTTGCGCGCTTCCGATTTGTGATACACGGAGAGAATAAACAGAACAAAGGATTGCAAGGCAGACCAAGCTAAACGCGCTTATTGTTGCCAATCGAGCCGATAAAAATCGAAACCAAGACAAAATACAATTTTTTGCCGCACGTTTTGCAATTTGGTGCATAAAGGTGCGAAGTATTGGCTGTGGCGTGGTTTCTGCAACATGGCGCAGACAAATGCGTCTGGCGCAAAATGGCGCCGCCGTTCTACCCCTGCATTCTATTATCACTCTGTTTCATGTTTTATGATAATTTTAATACAATTGCACAATTTCAACACGAATCTACATTCAAATAACTTTATTCTTTGTCCCCTTGTCAACTGCAATAGTAAGCGCTCAATGATGGCAGTTTTTAATTCCTTTTCTGCCATTGACGCACTATTGAAGGAGCAAAGACGACAAAGAATGAAGTCATTTTCTTTTTGCGTTGCATTTCACCCGTAAAAAAACACACCTGTGCTCCTCTTCCATTAGTGCAAGCCTCTCCTGAAGCTCTGTAATTTCTTGGTTCCTCTTCTTGAGACGGCACTCTAGAACCTCCACCTGCAAAGAGGCAGCGCACCAAGTTTGCCACGAGCCACGCCGTATCCACAGCTAAACAGGTGCAGACGCCAATTAAAGGGCCCATGAAACGAATTTTGGGCTGCAATAAATCAATTTATATTGGTGTTTTACTAATAGCACATCATTCAGTGGGCCAAAAGAAAAAAGGTAGAAAGTCAAAAGCCTGACTTTCGGTACGAAAATTTAAAAACACAGTGGACTATTTCGTACCTCCTTCCCTTCGTAAGCTCGCTGCCTTTTCGCTGCGATACATCCGCGGACCCCGCAGCGCGTCACCCGGCCCCCGCAGCGCGTCACCGGGCCCAAACGAACGTCACACGACACGGGAGCTCACTTAATCCCTTCACCCCTAGGCTGACATTGTGGTGGAAGCTAGGCGCTTGCCGGACCAATCAGCCGCCCCCTTTCATCACCTCACCTCATTCTCTGCGCGTGGGTATGCGCGAGAGAGCGTGATCACGTGGCAAAAGTGTGGCTGGCCCAAGGAGCACGTAGCTTCCACAGCACTGTCAGCTTCGGGGTGAACAGGCTGGGGAAAGCAACTTTTGGCTGAATTTTGAGCGACGGCTAATCTTCTAGGGGGAGAATGGATGTGTCCGGATTAGACAAACGAGAGCAAGAGGGGACTCCCCTTTCCATCTTCTTGAACTGTTTGGTAGAATGCGCGATTTATGAGTTGAGGAGGAAAGCTAAACAGGAAAAAGTTGGAAAAGCGTTTCATGACTCCTTTAACCTTTTTCGAGCAATGGATGCCGTCTGGGAGGTTGCCTGCAAACTTCAAATGAAGGGCAGCCCAACATGCCTCCAACCCTCAAAACAGGTTGGCACTGTGCCGTTGAATCGGTTTTTATTACTTTTTATGCCTCACACTACAAATTCATTAAAAAAAAGAAAAACAATGTTGAAATTGCTGATGTCGCTACACAGATTCCCGACGAAATGCGTTACGCATTTAGCACAGGGGTTCCGACTTGGAAAGACGGGAATTCCAACCTCACAACGGTTCGCATACTGTTGTCTTCGGAGAGAGAACCAGTCTTCTCCCAGGCTTCGGCGGTTTTCGGATGCAGCCACCACATCCTCCCTCAATTGCCGCGTACAGTCAGCATACTGTTCGCTCTGCGTTCGCAGGAAGCTTCATGAACCTTCGGACATTGTGCACGAAGCTTATATACGTGTAGTTGCCTTAATTGCGGAACGCAAGCGCAGTTTCGAAGTGGCTGCGAGCTAGCTGACAACAATACAACCAGGACGACCACGCCCGCACGCGCTTCCGAGTGATTTGGGAGATGCTTGACGGCGCATACGTGGCGCCACCAACGCATGCGTGGTAATCCGCGCCTCATGTCACTGCACACCCTGCATGAGACGGGAACGGTGGACGCAACGAATGAACGAATGAAGCAAGAAAGCACAACGGGAACCGCGCCGCAGTCTCATGAAACCAGCCCTGTCCAGTGCAAACCTCAACCATCTGAACAAGACTGTTGCACGCACTCAAAGCGATTAATGCTAATGCATTTAAAAAAAAAATATCTGTGCAAAGATTGGTGCTGACAATGTTGGTCGTGCCCTCCGAAAATGCCAATGGCAAGAAGCGAGGCCAGGGGAGAGGGTGTATGCCCACGCAGAAGCTTACTGAGAAAGGTCCTTTACTGGGGACTTCTAGAAAAGGAACCCAGCAGAAAATTTTGTTGGAGCGAGTGGAAGGAAGGGGCTCACCCAGGCCGGGTCGAAGCCCTCCGTCTGGGCATACGAGTCTGCGGTGGTCAGGGGCCCCGTCTGGGAGCCCATGCTGCGGGAGGACGTCCGGGGGGCCGCCGTCTGCGTCTGGACGTTCCTGCCTCGTGGCGGCTCCTCGTCTTCCGCCGACTCGTAGGAGGTGCTGCTGCCGGTGCCGCCGGTCGAGCCAAAACTGGCCGCTCTCAGGCTGCCAGCTTTGGTCCCGGGCCTCGAGAGGCCCGCACCAACCGTGCGCCCAGCCTGTATGCGATAAAGCGAGCGGCGTGTCAAGACGCCACCACAAAGACATGAATGCCAACAGTTACAAAGGCTCTATTGCTATACTTGGTCTGAACTATTTTGTACTATATTGCCGAGACTAGCATAGCTTCCACAGTGCAGAATCCATAGAGTTAATATAATAATCTAGAGAAAAAAAATCTGATTCATTTAAGCCGCTTGGGAACGATGGTTCAAAGACACTGACACCCGTGGTCGCGATTGGACCATATTGCTGGTGAAACTTTGGATACGGCATTGGGGGATCCTGGCACTGTCCTTTCACTCCACCGCAGACCGGTTCAATGAATGGGACGATAGGAAGCGCCACCGGCGTTTTTTAGTCGGGCACGCGGATGAAAGTTGACGACAACTGGCAAACACCGGCCCTTTCCAACACTGCTGAAACAACGCAGCTCTGAAGCGTGGCTCACTTAGCGGTTCTACGAAAACCCCTGCTACGTCGGGCAGTTTGTGTTACGTGAAGAACTGCGGCCAACTACCTTGACAGGCAGCGGGGCCAGAGGTCCGGGACCTCGTGGAGGCACGTCCTCCTCCTCCTCCTCCTCGTAGTAGAGGAACGAGTCGAGGACCTCCTCCACCTGGCAGAAGCCGCGCTGGCGGAGCAGGAGCGTCCGCAGCGAGCCAAACTGGGCCCGCACCGAAGCGGACGTCTCCACCCCAAGCTCCGCCCACAGCTCCGTCTCGGGAGTGGGCCCATTGTCCCGGAGGAACTCCCGAAGCTTCCTGGGCGCCAGAGAACCACAACCTCGTGTCTGAGGTAGCTTCCGGATTTATCAAGAAGTGGAGCGTGCGTTCATAACTCAACAAGCGTTCAAAGTACACGGCGCACTCGTCGCACACGTGATGGATTGGTTAAGCCACAACCACTCCAGTCAGCCAAAGCCCCAGAATTACCGCACACCCATGGTCCACCGCAATGATGCACTAACTACGCTAACGAAGATGCGAGCCAATAACTCTAGCAAAAAGGCAAACCGAAACCTCACGGTTCCGGTAAGGCTTGCGGAAGATGCAAAAATCTCCGCATAACATGTCACATTTCTCTCCTTGCACCAAATACACCTGGAAGGAGATGCTTCAATTCAATTAAAAAAATTATTTTACAATCATGACACTAAAGACAAAATAAAAGTGAATGAAAAGTTTTTTGCTTTTCTTTAAATACAGAAGTGTTTTAGCTTCTTTTTAAAGGCCGACCAGATACAATAATTGTAAGATTGTCTTTGTACGAGACACCGCAAACCACATGAAATGGAGGGTGCTACAGTTCCACTTACTTTACAATATCTGCAATATCCACTTCAGTTAGGATGGCTAACTTTGGTCCTACGGCTTTTCTCTGCAGGCTGCAAAGACAAAACGGGATGGCGTTTGTGCACCCACGCAGATGTTACCGCCAACGTGCTTCCGGGGAAAATAATTGAGGAATTAATATAGTACAGGTTACCCATTTGGGAGAGCAAAGCTAGTGTCCTTTGGTGGAGACGACGACGCAATGATTGCCTCCTGCAGCCCGGCATAAAAGCCCCCATTCTCTTTAATCCTGCGTGAAGGCACACACCGAAATCGGCATCCAAGACTCGCAACAAAGCCAAATGTTGACCAAATCCGGCTGGGTGGTGCCGCTCACCCGTTTGCCATGTACTTGATAGGCGTGCGACTCTCCTCCGGATCTGCGTTCCTATGAGGACAAGAATAAATACAAACAAGTCACGCGTGTGCACTAATAAAAAAAAACTTACTCCTGGATTAGGAAGCTAGAATCTATGTCAAGATATTGTACTCGTACCATAAATACCCAGCAAGCGCTCGAGCAAAATTCAACGTTATCTTGAAAACCTGGGGAATAGGTGTTTGTTAGGTCCAAGAGCAAAAATTGAGCAGTCTTGAGTTATTCCAGGGTATATTAACAATGATAGCCGCGACACGGCACGGCGAGTTCGTTGGGGGACATCAGCGACGTGTGCACGTGAACAAAACCGGTCGAGACATAATAGACATCAGACAATTTTTTTCCGAGCGCTTTTGTTTCTTTTTGTACCAGAGTGCACGAAAGTGCCTCTTCCGGCACTAGCCCATGGCATTAACAGTGCTACAACATTTTGTTAGAGGCAATTTTTTTCTTTTTCCAGAGAGTGCATGCAGTGGGCACTACTATAAAAATTAACCGCTTCTCCACGTGGTGAATTATGTTGATTGGGGCGAAGCTCTGGTGGTGCTTGTCTGCATAGACGCGGAGCCGCAGCATGCCGAGCCTTTTGTTCGTTTTCATCCATGTCAGAAAGAGAATGTGTGGTATGGAACGTGGCTATATACGCATCGAAGCATTTGACCACAGCGCCCTCTCCTGTATAGACGTTGAGCGGCTACATGCAACGTTTTATCCATGACAACCCCAGCTCTTCAGTTACTAACACATCTCAGAGCCCCCTACTCGTCCCGCAGTCGTGGCCGAGTGGTTAAGGCAACGGACTAAAAATTCATTGGGGTCTCCCCACACAGGTTCGAATCCTGTCGACTGCGCAAACATATATTTTTGTCATCATTTTTTTATTTTTTTCATAATTTTTAAAAAAAATTTTTGTGCCCTACACGAGCACGTGCTCGTGAGCTCATGAGCAGGAGCACCAGACGGACATGGCTAGCCCCTAAGGAGCTTCGCTCCTAAACTGCGGAGTAGCTCAGTCATAACGACTCCGCTTCGCACGCAGCGAACCTAGGTTTGATTCCTGTAGGTGGCGGACAATCTTTTTCAAGGATTTGGCAACGCCGGCAAAAGATGCCCTACAACGCCAACTGCAACAACTACCACAACATCAACAACGGATGTCATTTCAGGGGTGGGAAGAGCCCATGACAGCTATCGCTGTAAAATGCAGAAAATGCACATAATAAGGCGGCTTCACTATTTCGCACCGGTGTGCACAGAGAAGCAGCTTACGCAGAAGAGAATCTCAAGACTGGTTCATGTACCTGCAACAAAGTGCTTTACAATTTCTTGAAATCTCTCGTGACGAAAAAACACATGGCGCCCCCTACCGGGTAGCCGTAAAACACCTGTGATTTCCGCATATTTACTTCTTTTTGCATACCATTCTTTCCTTGTTGACTTGAAAAACTCTGACAATGTTAGACAACTATTTCTCATATAGTACGTAAATTTATTCTCGCAAATACTGCAAAACCTTTACTAGTGAAATGGTGGTCCAGAGCCACCTCATAGGTGGCACCAGCGTAAGATCCCAAGTATTCGGCCGTAAGCAGTCAAGTGTTTGAATCGGCCTTCATTGAACTCTGTGGGTTCATAACTTTGGGGTGGGAGCTTATGTCAATAGAGAGGCGGGTGACAACATTCAGTTGGAACATTTTTCATTTTACACAAGCTTACTGGCACTGGCATATGCCACCGACCAAGATTTTTTTTTCTTTTTCAGTGAGATTTTTTAGCAGTAAATGCAAATGTATTTTTTTAGTCTTTTTTCGAAAAAATCTGACGATATAGCTTTAAAGTCGCAGTGACGGCAGTCCCCCAGCAATGATATTTGAATACGGCTCCGACTGGACCCGAGCATTGTGCGAGCAGTCGGTTTGGGCTCGGGATAATCAATAGCTTGACAAGATTTTGGATAGTGGCCTGTGTACAATCGCAACAATGACCACAATTGCCCAAACCATAACAATGTCCGAAACTCGTCGAGCGCCCCAGGACACGTGCAGAGTTGCCAACCCGAATGTGGGGCTGTAATAAACATTAGCAGCATATAATTGTCCCCGGATCACGAGGCAGCTTGTTCTCGCCGACACTTGAGGGGGCGAATTGTTCAGAGTACAAAGCTCGCTGCACCGCCCCTTTAATTTATTTTGCGAGCCTTCCATAAGGAGTGGGTAGGCGCCGACTATGACACTGGCACGTGCCTGGTACTTCACGGTAGTTATGGATCCAAAGTTTCAGTAACAGCAGTTTAGGCACTCTATATAGGAATAGGTTCTGTTCTCAGATAGACCCCCAGATAAGGCACACCCAAACCCCCTCTCAACATTTTTTTACCTCTGTGCTCTACGAGACGACCACTCCGAAGAACACCCGTTGGTTTCCGAACGAAAAGGTTTGCTTTCGGCCAGGCCGTGTCTAAAGAGAGAAAAAGGGCGTTTTCAGTAAATAACAGCCACCTTGAATGGGGCCTGTACTCCAACAATCATATCAGCAAAAAAATCTTTCCTCATGCATGAGAAAGAGCTTTTCCTTGACACACACTAGAACACAGACCTGGCAGAGCACTTAAAGGGGTATTCACACAAAGGAGAAATCCCGGGATTTCTCTCGAGCGAATACCCCTTCAACAACTGACAAGGCACCAATGCTTGCCAAAAGTTTTACAGAGACTGGACGTACAGGACCCAACTGTGAAATAATGGCGTAATAAACAAAGACTTTATCCCTCAATTCGGGCCATCCCAACTCGAGTAAACATTGCTCAAACAAAGGAGAGGAAGCGCAAAGTGACAGGCAATGCTTCACTCGGATGCAGGCAGAGGTCAGATTTGCTGTATCTGACACAAGCGGCAAGCGTGACTTGGCTGCTGGCACGCAATACGCAGCTCAATCGAGAGGGAACATTGATGCAACTCTCAGACTGGGTTCTTGTTCAGAACTTCAACTACCTGGTGAGAGATCGTTCTCTCACCTCCGACATTGTGGATGTCGCCCGAATGCGACCACATTACCGCCCAGACACCCGACAATCGCGCCCAACACCCTCAGTGCAAGATGGCCGGCGTTTCCGCCGACCGGAAGATATTGTCAGGAAGAGAAGACGAGGGGCACGGGCAGTAGCACCGACCCTCGGAGGCTCATGGTGGTTGAGCTGGTTTCAACGGCTCGTTTGCCCTAACTGTCAAATTGTCATTCGATCTACCTTCACTAAATCCCATCAGCATTAAATCACCATACTTCTAAGATCCTTGCAATACATACATATACAATTCACAGAGGCATGTATACTCACTGAACCTTGAGGAGCTCGAATAGTTCGGGCAAATTGGCTTGCATATTACTGAAAACAAAAATAAATGCTTGAACTCAAGAGACAATCCTCAAAAGCAATATGGGCCAACGACCCTTAAAACTAGCAGCAGAATGTGCCGACATTTTTTTCCAACTTCTAGGGATTCTAATTAGCGTCCAAAATCAACAAAACACACACACACAAAAAAAAGCAGTGTCTAGAGTGCCATTTTACGGCGCTCTTGCGAACGCATTCAAGAGCCGTCCCAGCGAGCAAATGCCGTCATTTAGTGAAGAATGTCTTGCTTTTGGCACTTTGTGGCCGAAATTAGTGTGCCTCCTTTCACTGTACTTTATTTTGTGTTAAATTTGCTAATCATGTGTATACTCTGATTCCATGAAATGTTTCTCATAACAAATATCTGAAAACCAAAGAATGACATCCCTGACTCGTTTCAATAGTCTAATGGTTAGCATGACTAGCTCTATGGTCTCAAAAATATTTAGAATCAATGTGTGCCATAGACTTTTTTTTTCTTTTTATAAATGTTATTGGAGAATGCAAGATTTAAACTAAAATTTATTTTAAATTACAATCGCAACATTTGGGAGAGTGCCACTTTGGCAAACTTGCAAAAAGACCGCACAGGCATAAACATACACAAGAAAGAATGCTGCTCACTCCTGTATTGCTTGTCTCGCTCGCGCTTTATCTTAAAACAAATTGTTGGTGACGGCTGATGGAACGCATGTCAGAATAAGTGTGACTTGTGCTTAACACTATCGGACGGCACTTGAAGGGGTACACCGGCGATTTCTTCATGGTCCCCAATCTGCCTGGAAATTTGCTAAACGCACGAACGAACAACACTGAAATAGTATCCTAAACACTAATTGGTGACAGGTCAAGAACGAAGTGGAAGCCCCTCACACCTCTTTCCACTTTAGTAGAGCGAACGCTGGAGAGGAGGCGAGCTCCTCTCCACCGTTCGCTCCGCTGAATTGGGAAGGGGCGGGAGGAGCTTCAGCTTCGTTCTTCACCTGTCACCAACTATAAATCAAAATTTTTTTTTTTTGCTTTGGTATTGAATTTACAATTTTGGTTCTCAGTGTTTTCAAACAAAGTCTCTACTGGCAACAACGAAAAAGTGACACCAGTGGAAGGCACGGATTCACTTTTGGGCTGTAGATTTTGTTCTCTACTGATTAAAAGCAGTTACATGGTGTCAAATGAATGCTCTGGAGGGTCGCTTCAGTACCCGCGTACTGGCACGGAACAAATGCTTGGCATGGTCTATTTTTTTACAGTGTTTGCTCGACTGGCAAGCATGCCTTCCACTAACGTCACGGCACTGAAAAGTGCGGGTATATTTGAAAGTTTGGATTTTGCAACATTTTAATTTGCCGATTTCACAATAACCATTATGAATTTCGCGATAATAAACAGCATACCAGAAAGGGTAAATGCTTGAAATTAAAAAAAAAAAAACATGGTTAGTTGGGGTAACTAAAAAAAATCGCCGGAGTACCCCTTTAAAAATTCGAGTGGAGTGCCGTCGGACGGCACTTGAACGCTCTGCTAGAGTGCCGTCGAACAGAACTCTAAACACGAAAAAAAAAACGCTCGGCAAAGAATTTTTTAAATGTTTGCAGCCACGCCCCCTGCTTCTGAACTTTATGACCTCGAACTTCCAACAGGGGCACGACATTAGCCGCACAAGCACGCTGGACCGTGACCAGAAATATGCACCCTGGACTGCAACTAGAAAGATGACCGCAGAAGGCAAGAGGTGTGGTGTCACTTTCTCACTTCCCGAAACTAACACGGAGGAAATTCCGAAATTTCTACTCACGATGGCAGAGCTACTACACGCTCCGCTCGAAGACCCAAACGAGAGCTTGGGCTTCACTTTCCTCCGCCGCTCACGTTTGGGAAGAACGTTCGACATTTCGCCTGCGTTTCGGCCCAAGGATACAAAACTCAGTGCCCGCCAGCGAACGGGAGCGCGCGCTCCCGAGACGCCATTTTTGACAGCTCGGAATTCCGAAACTACCGAATTCGAACAGCGTTCGCTCGCTGAACCTACCGTGTTCTATCTGGCGCGACGTCGAAACTGTCGAGAGGAAAATGTTAAAAACCATTACGCGACATCAGAGAGCTTAGCAAACGGGCTGGGGAAGACGCGTTCTTCTGGAATCGAACGCGGGGCTCACGGACTCGGGAACGATGACGTGTATCGAGGCAAGAGACGAACGGCTGATTTCTTACCTGTTTATACGATATGGAGACGTCCACCGCCGAGCTATACGCGTGGAAAGCAAGCCGTAATTGGAACGCGGCCCGGGCGAGATGGCACGGCAGGCAGGAAGCGCGGTGTACAGAGCAGGCACTGGCGAATACTGACCGAATGTCACGAGGAGTGGTCGCGAGCTGGGCGAGCTCACGAGAACTTATGTCGGTGGCACTACGGCACTACTGGAATAACTGAATCCTTCTGCTCCGGGCTGGCTGACTAGGCTGACTAGGCCGCAGAACTTTGGCGATGAAAGCGATAACAACAGCTGTCTAGGCACGACTGACTCGCCGCAACGCGACATTTCGCAGACGGCAAAATAAGCCATTTCAAAAACACCAGAAAAATACGTCGCTCAACAATGACGCGTGGTGGCGCCACCGGACGTTTCGGCTTACTAGCATTACTTCGGTGCTTCATGACGCTTCTTGAGTCGGTTCAAAAGTACGTAACGCCCTTTATCGCGAGTTTTATTTCAATATTATTATAACCTGAAAGTGAGCGTTTTCACGGATTTATAGTGTGTGTGTGTGTAGTGTGTAGTGTTTGCGTCGTCTTTTATTTATTCACGTATAAGACGCAGTGACGTGTGCAGATAATAATGTTCTTTGTAAGAAGAAACTGATCAGTGTGAATAAAAATACATGCAGTGTGTAGCAAAAGAACTGCCTGCAGAAAAGAGTTGGTCGTGGTCCAAATGGTCCAAATCGGTCAAATCGTACAGAGAGCAGAGTAGGGGTGGGGAATGTGGTGGTGGGCGGTGGGGACCATGGCAACCACTGTGGTGGCAACCGTGGTCAGTGGCGAGTCCAGACTCGTGGCAGTCTCGTTGGTCTCGTGGCCGTGGTGTGTTTCGGCTGTGAGCGCGTGTCTCATTGGATGTGTTTGAGTCAACGTTGGTTTGAGTGCTTCAAAACTTTCAACTGTCCATGCTGTTGTCGGGCCTGAATCGTGGCCCGTGATCCGCGTCCAATGTTCTGGGGACCGACCAAACTGTGAGCTACTGTAAACCCAGACGACAGCGGTAGGTACCCTCTGTGTGTTGTGCACAGCTTTGATCCGCCCACGGTGCGCGAGCGCATGGGCACCTTTGACCAACGTTCTTAAATGTGTCAGTTGACAAAAAGGGCGGCGTTCGAAATCGGTTCTTTTCTGTTGTCTGCACGCGAGCAGGTGCGGGCTGATATAAATCCCCTTCATGTTTCAAAAGGTGCGTCGATGCACGAGGCACGTGTAACGTGCAGCCCTTGGGAAGATGATGGCGGCGTCTGAAATCGCAGACCCTGGGCTAGATTTCAGACGCCATGTTCTTCCCAGAAGCGGCGTGCGGCACCTGTCTCGAGCATTTCC
>JAZHYW010052378.1:0-38616 GCA_037355805.1 Ixodes ricinus
CTGACGGGAGCCTGGTAACGAGCGATGCCGTGGAACCTCTCTAGTAAAAGCTGATGTGGCGGAGCTATAGCAAAGCACAGTTGCATTCCGCTTGTTGAAAAACTGGGATGGGAATTTGAGCCGCTAAATACGTAGTAGGGAGAATTCTGGCTACACCGGCTTTACCCTAGAGAGGCCCCGCCGTAGTTTCTTGCGAGCATGCCACCCAGTTGGGTTCGTGTGTAGACGTGAGGTTGCACCTGTCTTGCATGGCTTGCCTGGGCCCCTCCTACTCCCCTGCCACGAAGCCCCGCTCTCTTCTCGGGGATCGCCCGCTGCGGGGAAAAGCTCCTTCCCGCGAGCGGACAAACCCCAAAGTAACACGAGGTGCGTCCATTGCCACAAAGACCAATGTCGCGGTCTCGCTTTTAATACGTCGTACAGACGACGACACTGTTCGAGCATCATAAGCATGTTCCTTCCTCGTCTGACGCTTCTGTCGCATTGGTCGTACAAGAGCTACCTGCAGACATGTTCAAGGCATATGCGGCAAGCATGTTTGAACGTGAATGAGGCTTGTCCGCAGATAGTTTTGTCACAGTGTCTTTTGCGTGGCGCATGTGCAGTGCGACTGCAGCTTTACGCTCGCAGGCCAAAATGTGGCTGGCCTGTTTCCGCCTATTGCTTTACCTCACTTTTGCACAAGCGTGCGTGTGCTTTCTTCGAGGGGGCTGTCGAAGGAATGCCCACGGGTTCCTTCTGCTGGTTCGTTGTTTGCTGCCAGGCGCCAGATTGCCGGGGGGGGGGATGCCTGCAGTCGAACCTTGCTATAACCAAGTAGCATGTGGAGTAAAAATGGGTTTGTGGCATCCCACGTTCATCGTAAAAGTAGCCTCAAAGATTGGCACAAATAAACTTCTATTTTGACTCGTACGAGTTGCTCGAACCCGCGCATAGCTAAGGTATAAAAAGCACGCTAACGTGGAAAACTGCTGAAAAGGTTCATGAGCATGGCTGTACAAAGTCCAGACAAAGGTAATCATTGACAGAATGGGGTGCAGCTTCTCTTATTCCTGTCGCCAAAAGTAATAGTGTCGCCTCTTACTGGTGCAGATCCCACTAGTAAAGCACTGGCATCTGCTGCTACCTGATGCCACCCCTTGTGGGGAGGGAGTGACTTGTGCGAGACATTCTCTGCAGGCACTCTCTGCTTTGCACTTAGGTGTATAGTTCTATGGCCATGTTACAGATTCAGAGGGATGTGCTCGTTGCTATGGCACTTTTTGGTTGCTCCAGCGATTGTTTTCTTGTATCTTGCACAGATAAGAACTAAAGAGGGGTCACCCCCTTCCCCACCACCACCACCAACCAGCCAGTGTGCCCACTCGAGGAGCAGTGCCACCACAAGGACCCTTGGGGTCTCTTCCAGCCCCGACCTTTGCCAAGAAGGCACTAAACCTGCTGTATTTTATTTTTTTTTATAAACATTTAACCTGTTAAATATTTTTTTCGTCAACAGTGGGTTGGCTGTTACCTTCATTAGAACGGGGTACTTCTCCACCTTGCGTTGGGATTGTGCGTTCAGGTTATGCCGATTCTTTTTGTGCTTCTCTGGCCAGGAACCAAGTATGTGCGGTCTCTCGAATGCGTGCAAGCACATTTCTCGCAAAGGCTGCGATTAGGGCAGTGTGCTAGTCCCAGTTTGTCCACTGGCATTTGTCAGCTCAGTGTCTAGATTTAGCTGGAATGTGTGCCAACAAAGTGTTTTTGGTGCCACATTGAGTCTGTGCCTTATGTGTTGAAGGAATAAGAGGTATTTGTGTTATTTTGTGATGTTGATACTTAAATAAACAAATAAGGAATAAGTGCAATTGCTAAATCTATTCATCCTTTTGTGTTGAAGGATGGTTCACATAGCTCTGTTTTCTTGCGTTGTTATGGAAGTTTGTCTCTGGTCAGATGACATCTGTGCTTTGTAAGAAGCGTGGCAGCCAGTTCAAGTAGACTGGCAAGCGTCATTCGAGGCACGGCTGTTCTGGAGCAAGTGTGGTCTAAGTGTAGCTTGATGAGAATGGTGGGACATCTGACACCTGCCTCCAGCATGCGCCATTTTCGGCAGTGCTCTGGAACGTGCTTGAAGCTCGTTGGGACGATCGAGTGCTATAGGGTGTTTTCCCTGAGGTAAATTTGTCGGGTGTAGGGAAAAAGTGTCCCTGGAATAAATGTCCCTGGAAGAAAGTCCCCGGACAAAATGTCCCCAGAAAGAAAGTCCCCGGACAAAATGTCCCCGGAAAAAAAAAGGCCCCAGGTGGCAAGTAGGAAAAATGTCCCCAAAGGATTCTCTATCCCTGGGTTTCCCTGATCCTGATGGCCTTCGGGCGGTTTTGTCATATGTCCTTGGGAAAAAAGGCACCCTGTGTCAAGTAGGAAGAAAAGTGCCCCAAGAAACAAGGAAATATAAGATTCCCCGCGGTACACATCGCGACACTGTTAGCGCGAACACGACAAGGGCGCATTTTCAGTTTACTTAGAAAGAGTATTAGTGGGAACGAAATTTTATCGTCTGCGTTATATTCCCAATTTAGCACTTTCAGTACCTATGATAACCTTGATGACAAGCTTTCGTTTCTATGAGAATAAGAAAAAAATAGCGATTGCTTGTTCGTGCTGACAGTGTCACGCTTTTTACCTGTTTGGAAATGGTACACAAGTACCTCAAATTTTTCGAAACGCAATAATTTGGTTTTGGCTAAAAGTGCTATAAATGTTTATTTCACAATGAAAAAAAAAAAAAAGAACAGTTGAGGAGCAACGTAACGAAATCAGGAATGAAATGACACTATAGATTCATTCACAGAAAGTCAAAAGCGGATCTTACGGCCGACGGCACACAAGATATCTTCAATTCCGATTGCCCCAGAGGCGTACCTTTCGCAGAGGCTGTGTTGTGTTCCCAGGACGTGTAATCACAGGATGATTCGTCACACATGAACTTTCGTCATAAGATGACTCGTCAAGCGGGCGACCGGTCCCACAATAGTTCGTCCCCCAAAAGATGTATTGTTCCATTTGGTTCGGGCAGACAAAGTAGGTCACCTCATATCTTGGTATGTCTTTCGCTTCTCAAAGGCGCATTTGTAACGGACGTTTTAGCTTCTGGTTCCGTCCTTTTCCTACTTTCCACCTGGGGCATGTTTTTCAGGGGACATATTTTCCGGGGACATTTTTCCCTACTTTCCACCTGGGGCCTTTTTCTCCGGGGACGTATTTTCCCGGGCCTGTTTTTTCCGGGGACGTTTCTTCCGGAACCCAAATTTGTCCCCCATTTTGATGTGAGCTGTTTGGCGTGTGCCGAAGGCAAGGATTTGCATGACCCCTTTAGTGCCTAGAGCACAGAAGCTTACAAGTCTTACCACTCTGACATCTCCTCAACGGTTCGCGATGTAATCCTCTATGTTTTAGTAAATTTGTTTGAACAAACAAACAACAAAATGGCGGATTGACGTCATGTGAAAACAAGTTGAAGAAGGGAAGCGAGCGATGGAAGCAGCTGTAAGAGGCTCCTCCGTCTTGCTCTTCCAGTTGCGATCACACCCCCACTCGGTCGTCTGCTAGGCACCAAGCTGTGTCCAGATGGTCATGATTGGTCATGTTCGAAATAACTGAATTTCCGTAAAGCTGCGATTCAAATTGGCGATACTCGAAACTTTGAGAGTGGCCAGAGAAAAAGATTGCAATATACGGGGAGCACCAGAAACATTGTTTGATAGAGGCTGCGCAAGAAAGCGATTGACCACGCGTGCGTCCATGCTCCGCACCAGCAGACGGTATTCTCTTTCGTCGTAGGTTGAACGTCCGGGAGTCCTTTGTCTTTGTCGACCGAATACCGAAGGCGCTACGGTCAATAAAGAATCTTCCCTTCCGATGTGTTTCCTCTCCCTTTCCTCAGTCCGGCTCGTTGTTCATAAAGCGAAAATCGCGTGATGGTCGGATTTCTCCGCGGAGCGTCGCATCTCTAGTGATCGCAGCTAAAGCCCGTTGACATTGGGCCCCTGAGGAAGTGAATGGCGGCGGAGCACTCGCTCGTGGTACCGGTCTTGCACCTTCGCGCAACGATGGTTGGTGTTATTTGTGAGGACTCAAAGTACCTACACCCATTGTGCGAACGTGCCTCGAGCGAGTGCTGCGCCGCCATTCGCTCCCAACCACGATTTTTAAAAAATCCTGGCTCGCTCCGAGTGAAGGTTTGTCGTAGCTTTTCCCGTTCGGAGGTCATACGTTACTCGATGTTTTGCTATCACAAGTTAGTTCAAGTCACTGCAAAGTGTCAAGGGGAGTTTAAAAGAAATAAAAGATGGGAGTTTTTGAAATATCGACGCCCAATCTTGCCACATTTTGAGAAATCAGCCGCATTTCCGCGTTAACAAGAAGACAACTAAGGGTGGGCATATTATCTTTATATATTCCTAAAGGTAATTTAAATACGATCATTTTGATATGTTTTGTAAAGTATTATAAAATATAGTTTATTTGCAAAAACAAATTGTGAATATGTCTAAAACGCGTTTTTTGTGCCATGTTTGACTTTTTTGTTTGCATAGAAATATTTTGATATTTTTAATTTTTCGTGTATGTGTTGTATGTTTGGTAAAACGTATTAAAAAAAGTTATGGTGACGTCAAAGCTTCGATCAGAGAATAGAGTTTTAGTTGATCGTTCCGATACCCCGATAATGTAAGCGCAAAGGCGGAGGCAGAGTATCGGGTATCGTTATAGGAGTCATCGGAACGATCTACTAAAAACTCTCTATGACTGCAAAGTAGCATCGTGAAATCTCAGTTTCCACGCCTCGAGCCTCTCTATTTTATATCTCGGCGAAAACAATTGTTACGGCGTTCATATATAGCTGAATGTTCCTCCCAAGAATATGGCTTTCATATATATTTTTAACAAAAATATCTAAATTATGACCCGGACCATCATTGCGTGAACTGACGTGGAATCACCCTGTTGTGAAAATGCTCGAGGCACGTGTCGCGCGCCACTTCTGGGAATGTCATTGAGTCTGAAGTCTAGCTCAGGGCTGCGCTGTGCCCAGGGACCCCGGAAGTAGATTGTGAGTGGGGGGCTGAAGTCAAGCATTTTGTTTTTATATATTTCATTATAGAAGACACGGGCTGGAGCCGAATTTCTGCTGCTTTATTTTTATTTATTGTTTATTAAGAAATAAAATAGTATTTGCATGAAGTTCCTTACTTAGCATGTGCAATCACTTTTCCTTCCGGCCTTATAACAACAGTAGGGAATTTTATGGTATATTCGGCTTGTCACTTTCGAGCGCTCCAATCATCCGAGTCGGAGCTACCAGATCCCGGGCGCCTCCGCATCGGAGCGAGAGAATCGGCGCGCCCAGCCGAACGCTCCTCTACTTTTCAGAGCGGCAAGCCGAGCGGATAGAGGGTCGCCTGTGCCACTAGAGGACGGCGCGAGCCGCCCTCTAGCGGAACTTTTGCTTCTCGGATTCAAAGGGTTCAGCAGTATTCAGTCATCCATCCATCCGTCAATCCTTGAAAAATGGCAGCCATCAACGCGGACGCTGATTAGGTCAACGCATGCCAGCCGTGCCAAGCGGAAGTTCCTGCGAAACTATAAAAACAGACAACAATACAGCTTGAAAACTCTCGTACTTTTGTACTTACCGCTTCGTCCGTGTAGGTTCGCACTATAGGAAGTATTTAACTTTGATCTACGCACAATAAACCTGAATCTGAATCTGATTCACTGGACGCCATATTTGTGGTTGCTGTTGAAAGCGCATGCTCAGGATGAGCTCACATTAATAGCCTGCTAAGACCGGCACTCTCGATGGTGCGGAATGCACGTTGCAAAATAACTGTAGAAGCTCACCATCAGCCCGCGCTCAGCATTCGCGCACACAGATATGGCCGCCAGTGAATATTCCCTATAGAAACATAGGCCTTGACCTTGGGCACCGTACAAGGTGCGTCAAACAACTCGGCAAACTTCGCTTCGTAAACACGGCTCTCGTCGTCGCCGTCCGAGCTGCTGGTGTTGTCGCTGTCTGCTAGCTTCACCAGCAGCACTGACGGTGCCACCGCTAACATTAAACGTCTTCGTTTCAACGACATTTCACCTCAATTCGGGGAGCACAACACAACGGTGACGGCGTCGAGACTGACGGCTGTTTTTCGCAGCCCTCTTTCTTCGGTGTAGCTGCGTTCTCGCCGTCCGCTTCCGACACAAATCAAAATGGCGGAATGGCTGGAGTCACGTGACCGGTCGGCAGCCAGATCTCTCGTGCGCTCCCACTTCCAAGTCTGAGCGCCTCAAACCGCTCCGATTCGGAGGACGGCGAGAGTCGGAGCTTCGAGAGCGCTCCGAAAGAACCAGCCGAATATACTTGGAGCGCCTGGCATCGACCAGTCGAATGCACACCGGCTTTTCAGAGCGCTCCAAGAGGCTGAAAAGCGACCTGCCGAATATACCATTAGTTGCTTGTACGCAAGAGCCTTGCGTACGCAATGCAATTGTGGGTCGGAAATGGACACGCGTAGAACACAATATTGCGTTTTGCGCATGCACCTTCCGACCTCAAAGCTTTTATACGATCCACTAAAACCCTCTAATATCGCGAAAATGCATATGCATAGTACTTCAGACAATTTAAATTCCCTACAAGGATACACAGCACTGCAAAATTGAGTTTACGGAGAATCACGCTTATTATTCTTCAAATGTTCATCCAAAAAGACATCCACGCTATGAAATTAACGAGTAAGTCAAGAGAATTACATAAATACAATTAAATCTTAATACATATTTAGAAAATGTGCACAAAAGCGTGATGAAGGAAACAGATACATATATCGGCCCCAAGGCCATGTGTGTTGATCGTCTCAATGAAGACCAAAGGTCGCCCTTGGCTCAGCACTCCTGAAGACAAATTCCTCGATGATGTCGTCCCGGTTGATCTCGACGGTTCTTCCTTTTGAATGTGGAAAATCAGGAGGTATGTTAGCCTCCCTGATTCATGCGGGTGCGTAGATACGTTTTAATTCGACGTAAGGCACAAAACGAGCGCTTCCCCGAAGCGACAGATGCAGGCACAGAATGAAGAAGTTTCGTATATTTTACGACTTGGTCCAGAAGGTCACGAATTTCGTCAGATTTTGCCTGTAGTGTCCTCAATATGGCGTCAATTATGAGGGAATCAAGGCTGTATAAAAGAGCCGGCAAAAGTAGAAGCTGCACAGAGAGTCGGGTCAGATCAAAATCACATCCATGCACTATAGGGCCTCTTTCAGCTCATCTGTTGTGAACTGTCTTCCCCGGCGGCGTTAGTCAAGGTGCTCTCTAGTTTTACTAGCTGATTCATACCAGGCTCTTCAAACCACCATTGAGTTTCGGTCATAATGCAGTCTACAGCCGCAAAGTACTCCTTCCGTAACGCTGCCTTGCAATCAAGTACAACTGGCGGAGGTTTGTTGCTCATTTCAAACCTTTTTGGCGGTTTTGTCGGCCTTGCGCTGCGAGGGTCCTTGAAACCTAGCTAGCCGCATTACAGTTGAACTCGTGCAGTTCCACAACTCTTCAAACGCGAATTCAGATCGCAGACGGGAGATTGCCTCGCAGAGAGCCTTTGCAGCCTCTTTGATACCTGCGGAGCGAAACGTTGAACGTTGCAGTACCCTTGCAATTCTTCGCATGGACTGAACAAAGCTATAGAAATACTTATTCCTAGCAGCGTTAAAAACCTTTTCAAAACCCTCTCATAACCCTTCAAAATGGCCCTGCTGTTGTCTGCAACCGAATATTCTCCTTGTAGCCGCTCGTTCAGTGTCTCCTGAACTCTAGCATAGTTTTCAGCGAACCTTTTCATTGACTTCACTCTGACAGTCCACGTTGTTGGGCAAAGTGGAAGAAGGTTATTTGGCGTTGATCCGGCCTCTTCCGCGGCCTCGCGGACTGGAGGAATTACAACAGATGAATAAACAGCTTTGCGTTTTTTCGAAGTCGGAGTGGGGGGGGGCTCAGTCCCATCCTGAAAAATCTTGGGGAGGCTCTGGCCCCCCCTGCCCCCCAGTTCCGGAGTCCCTGGCTGTGCCGCCATGATCTTCCCAAGGGCTGCACGTTGCACGCGCCTTGTGCATCGACGCACCTTGCGCTACTTTTAAAACGTGAAGCGACTTTTAAGGGATGCTGAACCGAAATCTGGATTCCACAAAACACGCGGCAAAAGCGTGCAACGGGATGCTACAAACACCAAAACATCACTCGTACAGCGATATCTCAAACGGATGACCGTATTTTTCAAGAAAAGGAGGCGCATTTGACAGGTTTGTTGACGTCAGGTTTCTCCAAGAAGGAGAGGGAACGGCCTCGCGTCTTCTCCGCCTCGCGGCCTTGAGGGAGCGAAGCGAAGAGAGGAGGAAACTAGGTATCTTGACGTCACGCGCCTCGTCGGCCTTGTTCAATATCGACCTCTTTTTCGCAAAATACGGCCGTCCATTCGAGATATCGCCTTACGAGTAGTGTTGTAGGGATTGTAGCGTCCCGCCTACAGCTCCTGCATTGTTTTTCTGAAATCCAAATTTCGGTTCACCATCCCTTTAAACCAAACAATAGAAAGAAATAGCCGCGAATTATCACTACCACCATTATCGTTGGTCTACGGAACCTTTGGCAAGGAAGAAGTTGATCGAAGTTTGAAGGTTAATCCATATTTGCAAAGCGCAAACGGTGTAGAACAATTGTCTGTGCACGTATAGTGCAGTTCAGAAGATGTTTTCACGCATGGCGACAAAAATATTTCTATGCCTGTCCCGCCGGCCCAGACAGTATCCGCAGAGGACGAATATTTATTCGCGCTAAATATTGCATTCTGAGGTATCATCCAGCGAAACAACGCAAAGACCGGAGCAACGAATAAAAATTACGAACCTACAGAAGTCGACTTGCCTCTTTCTAGTCTGATGATAATAACAATGCTAATAATGATAAGCTTTATTTCCCATATAAGTAGAGTGGGAGCTGAGAAAAAAAAACTGTTTAAGCAGCTTAACGGGTCCTACCGTCGCGCAGTAGTTGCAAAGATTACATATAGAAGAAATTGTATAATACTTCATATAAAACAATATACATGCAGAGTTTCAAGAGCGGTAATACAAGTTATAACAGTAATCAAGTAATACAGCGACACATGTACAAAACAGAAAACAACGAGTGCGACATGATCATATATCTCCATCTGAATACATAAGTGTGTTTAATAAAGTAGACAAGGTCCGCTTAATCATTTGAAGGCCATAGTCTGAACGCGAGGTTTTTAATACCCAGAAGAGTGACGGGTGGATTGCGGGGCGCGCGCTAAGAAGAATATCACAGCCAGTTTCATTACGCCACCGCTGCCACTATGCATGCACCGCGGGATCTCTAGTCTTTCTGCACGTGCGACAACTCCGCTGAGTCTGCGCGAGCAGAGCACGAGGCGGCACGAATTGTCTCGTGCAGCTGGCGCCTGCCTCTTATGAACTACAGTTATGGTGGCATCACGCATGCGTGCAATACCATAATTAGAGGATATTCACTAAACGCCATATTTGAGGGCGATGTTTCGAACGCATGCTCCGAACGAGCTCACATTATTTAGGCTGCTAAGACCGGCAATAAAGAACTGCGGAAGCTCCCCGTCAGCACGCGTTCAGCAGCCGCGCACACGTCTGGCCGCCAGTGAATACTACATATAGAACTACTGCTGTATTACCCAAGCATCAAGAAAAATGCATGGATTGCTGCTCCACGCGCCGCACGTGCTAGCCTCGGCAGTAGTAACTTTTCTAAAGCAAATGCCGAAAACAAATATGGCATGTTGCATGCGCTTTCGTCAACGCTTTATTTTGGTTATTTACTTCGAATCTTTTATACGGGGAAGGCATGCGCGTGTGGCGCGTTGAACACCAATCCCTACATTCTCCTTAATGCTTGGGTAATATAGCAATAGGTCTATTGACGACGTGCGCAATCGAAAGCGTCGCTGTGGTCGGACTTCCACGATAGGCCGAATGCTGACTATGACGTTAGCGAAGGATTTCTCATCGTCGAAGATAACAAGAATGTAAGATCTTCAATTTTGACGGTGTTGGCAGTGTTGGTTCCAGAGCGCTATGATTTCAAGCTTCCACCATGCTCATTACAAACACTATCGAACTTGTTCGCAAGGTAATGCCGTCACCAGAGGAAACCATAAGAGGGCGCAACCAAAACATCTCGCCGCTAATAGGATCAGGGGTGGAACGGCTGCGCCATTTTGCGCCAGACGCATTTGTCTGCGCCATCCTGCGCCATGTTGCGGAAACTGCGCCACAGCCAGTACCTCGCCCCATTATGCACCAAATCGCAAAACGTGCGCCGAAAAAGAAGTATTAATGCGAATAGCATTCTTTGGATACTTCACGCACTTTTCGTCTATGTATCTATCTATCTATCTATCTGGCTATCTAACCTCTTACGCCGCGGGTCGATAAATAAATAAAAAAGACCGGCGCCGGCTGGGATTCGAACCGTTGACCCTTTGATCAGCAGGCAGACGCGCTAACCACAGAGCTATGAAGGCAGTCATTCAACGCACTCTAAACGGTTGTTTATATCTTTACCATGGGACGCGCTTTACAGCGCTGTCACAGCTACCGGTGCGCGCGCGTTCCATCTCCCTCACCCTCTCCCGCGCTCACCCTCTCTCGCGCTCGGGAGAGGGTGATGTAGCGGCCGTGCTCAGCCTCACGAGAGCGGAATGAGCCCTCATGCATGGAACGCGCGCCACCGGTAGCTGTGACAGCGCTGTAAAGCGCGTCCTATGGTAAAGATATAAACAACCGTTTAGAGTACCGTTGGTTGAGACTAGCTGAGACGCCAGAAAGTCTGGTCGGTACCATTTTGAGTGTTTGTGCGTATGGCGCGTGCTTTTCTCGCCTTCCTAAGTGACACAAACGCACGTGCTGGGCTGCGGAGATCGTGCGCAGGGCTGTGAAAGTGTCAACAAATTTAGAATCGCCTCAAGAGTGGGCTGGCGTATCTAGAGTGTGCCGGCCACCTGACGAACGCGCATAACTCCGCACCGTTTTTTTGTCTTGGTTTTGGTTTTTATCGACTCGATTGGCAACAATGAGCTCGTTTAGCTTGGTCGGCCTTGCAATCCTTTGTTCTGTTTATTCTCCCTGTGTATCCTGATTCGGAAGCGCGCGAAAAACTCGGGGGTCGGATTCAAAGCCACCTGCGACTGGATTGCTTCAACCAAAAGCGGTTAAGCAAGTCGACCGCGGTGAGGTCGAGTCGTTAAGCGTCAGATTGCTTGAGGCTCTGCGGCCCGGCATCCCGACGTCAGCCAGTTAAAAACAAATGAGCAAAAGATTCCTTTTGGTACTTCATCGTTAGAAGTTGGAACCGCATTCCTGCAAGATAAATCATGATTTGATAGAACTGAAACGCGGTCCGATCCGAAACCTTACCGGCCAGCAGCTCTCACGCGAGCGGTAGCTCTGCTTGGCGTACTTTAACCTTGCTCCTGCTTATCGCTTCGAATATACGATAACTCCGTTAATCGTAGTCTGCTGCTTCGATATGAAGTTGCACAATAGGATAAACTCGAAATTTGTTGCCCTGTTCCTCCACGCAACTGCACGTCCGGTGCTTCTGCACGTCACGTGGTTCGCACATATAATTACTATGCCGAGCACATGTGGATTGTGCGATAAGCAGTGCTGGTTTGCATTTTGAGCAGCTGAAAGCCACTCAGAAAAGATGAAGGACACTATCTTCAGAAACATATGGTATTTGCTTTTTGGTTCTCATTAAGGCTCACAAAGTTTCAAGTTTTCGCATCTGTTACACTGTTATCCCATCTACCTAGGTCCGTAACCACTCATGTTCATCTGTGCTGCTAAGCACAATTGAAATTGCTCCCGTGCTTGTCTAAGACACAAGCTGCAGTGCAATGAAAACTGATCTGAGCTGCTCCTAGCCTGCTTCAGAATGTAGTTTTAGCTGCTCCCAACCTGCTCCAAAACAGCTGTTTCAGCTGCTCCTGGGGCTGCTCCCAAGTACATTTCATAAGTTCCACCCCTGTAGGATGCACTGCTTGGAGTCATCTCATCCGGTGCCCAAGCATGTCACGACCGCGTGATTTCGGTTTTGTTTTGAATATTAAAGCTAAGGAGGAAGAAATAAGTGGAGCGTACGATGGAATTGAACGTGTCGGGCAATGAATACGAACAAATAGTTGCACGTGAGTATGAAAAAAATGACGTTTGTGTTTGTAAGTTTCGTCTGCCTTTGAGGTGAGATGTAGATGCGGAATTTTGCCAGTGCGGTATGACTTCCAGCCCGGGGCCTCTAACGTGTATCATGCAGTAGCAGGGTGGAAAAATAATTATTTCTTTTAACAAAATCAAATAAATCAGATTTATGTCATTTTAGTCTGATTTTTTCATTTACATCACTATAGCTAAAAATTGTGATTCCTTACTACTAGATGTATGGACATGGCAGACTGATTGATCAATTCGTCATATTGTCACGGATGGAAAAGAGTTCGACAAATGTAAACTGAAAATAAAGGTTTAATTGGCGAACTTCTGCCAGAAAACAAAATAAAGAAGGAGCGTCTAGACAGCAGGATAGGCGGGCGGCGATTTGGCGGCGTAACAGCAAGCGACAGCGAGACTGACTCCCCAAGGTCACGGACAGCTCCTTATCTACAGCGCGTGACTATCTCAAAAATTCGGACGAGAAGGTTCGAGCATCCAGCGTTCCGGGTCAGAATGAACAGGCACTTTCGAGAACAAGAAACTAGGGCAAAACGATAAAAGGTACGCCCCGAGTAAGAACAAACGCGAGTCTTCAAGAATACCGTGACCGGGCGCTGCTCGCTCGGCATTATCCCCCTGCGCGCGGCATTACCCCCCCCCTCTTTAAAAGCGCATCGTCCCGATGCAACGCGAAAAGAAAACAAGAATGGCTAATAAAAAAACAATACGATGAGATAAAATAAACATTCAGCGTCACAGCACTAACGCGCGTAGAACATGCCTGAGTCGAACTACGTAAATTCTCCTCCCCTCCTCCTCCCCCTCCACGCCTCCCCCCTCGTGACGTCACTCGTGACCCTCGTGACGTCACTCGTGAAGGCCTCGTGAAGTGAAGGTCACGTGAAATTCGTGACCTTCACTGTGTAGGTCGTGACATTTACGAGTGACCGTGACGTTACGTGTGACGTCATTATAGAAAACGTCCCATGATGCAACGCGCGGGTCACGAGTGAGACCCGCGCGTTGCATCATGGGACTTTTCCCATAATGCAGCACGCGGGACCCTCGTTGCGTCATTTTGAGAAACGTCCCATAATGCAATGCGCGGGTCACGAGTGAGACCCGCGCGTTGCATTATGGGACGTTTTCCATAATGCAACGCGCGGTTACGCCGACGGCAACGGCGACGGCGACGCCGCTCAAGCCGGAAACGGGCGCCTAAGAGGTGCGCTCCAAAAGAACAACAAATGTAGCTTACAAGGAAACTAAATAATCTTCAATGGCGAGTTTGTAAACTGATACGTAGGTGATTGTGGCAATTGAGGTGGGCAGGTGGTCCCGTTCAGCTCTGGTCTTTGATATAAATGAATGGAAAAAAAAGAAGAAAAAGAAAAACATGTTAGTACGACATTCAGGGGCATGTACTTTATTGTGGTAATCTGTACAAAAGAAGTGTGATGGCTCAGAAAGAAACTCACTTTGTAGTGACCGATTATAATAGTAAAATTTGTGATATAGAACTAGTAGGGTTACAGTCTTCTGCGTAGGAAAAGGTAAGGGAGATTTAATTTAGTTTTCATTGATGATACGCTTGATAGATGAGAACAGTCCAAGAAAATTAAACGTGCACCGCGAATGTTTACTGCTTCCTGGTTAATAGTAAGAAATTCAAGGCCTGGATCCCATACTGATGATGCCTAATCAACTTTGGAACGGGTGAGAGTTTCGTAGAGTAGAAGTTTTAAGGCTGAAGTCACAATGGTGAATGGGGCCTCAAAAATGTATGGACGACATTGACGGCTTGCGTATACTTCAGCAAGGCACTCCTTGTGCTATGTTTATTTTCCGCTTTATTGAGATGTCTTCTTGCTAAGGCCACGACTCTCATGTGAGCCATCCTTCTGATCAAGCACCGCGCCGATGTTTGATGCGTCTGTGTGAATCTCGGTTTGTTTGAACGGGTCGAATTGTTTGAAAACAGGGGAGCTCGTTAGCTTAAATTTTAAAGTGAGCATTACCCGGTCGCACTCATCACTCCACCAGAAAATGGCATGCTTCTTGGTGAAAACAGTCAGAAATCGTGCCATCAAAAAGAAAGAAAAAAATGTTTTGAATTAACCGGTGGCAGGAGTTACAAATTCCTAGGAAGCAAATTTGGACTTGCTTTTCGTTTTGGGGTATTGAAAAATTGGAACTGCGGCTACTTTCTCGGGGTCTGGACGTATGTCAGATATACTTTATCTTGGTGCTGGCAAACGTTCATTGTAGTATTTAGCCTTAAACTGGCGTTCGGCAGGGCTTCGAAAACTCTGGTCAGATGAGCGTGAGAAGAGAGCGTTTTCGAATATTTCGATGTCGTCAAGGTATGCCAGGCATATCTTCCACAGGAAGGCTCTGAGAGCCTTGTTGATCATCCCCTGGAAGGTTGCGGGCGCGTGTGGGTGGACGTCTTTCTTGGTCACGGCATTTACTCTTCTAAAATCAACACAAAAACGCCAGCCTGCATGGGGCTCCCGCATGAGTATTGCAGGTGATGACCATGAACTATGTGATTCCCAAGTGACACTATCGCGGAGCATCCTCTTGTCCTCGTCTTGTCTCTCAAGGAGTGACTGCTGGTAAGGGTGTTGCAGAATTTGCATCTCATTGCCGGTCTCGATCGCATGCTCCGTGAGATGCGTACGCTCTAATAATGCCCGCCCCATTCTCTACGCTTGTGATCGTGCGTGAGACCTAGAGTCCGCTTTTCAGTTTGGGGTTGGGTTCGATCACATTCACGCCATTGTTACGAATGATCACGGGAAGGATAATTTCACAGCGGAGCTAGATGCTAATTCGATTTCGACTTCGCGCCGACACGAGCTCGTTGTCGGTGTGATTAGCGGCTGCTTCAAATTCCAGCTGGTATGCTTCATTTAAAATTGTAAGTTTTTTTTTTGTCAAGGAAATCTGTGAGAAGTTTTGCCTCTTGGCAGAACGGGAGTCTTCCCAAGTGTTCTTATTGATAGTCATTGAGGACGAGGAAATTTTCCTCTATTCTTACTCCCCCAAATTGCAATAAAATTGATGCCTCACCAACCGACAGGAGATACCAAATCACCGCCAATACTTTGATAAAGGTAGAAGAATTCACAGTCATTGAGCCGTCCAATTTCTAGGCGAAGTCTACTGACACGATGTTGACGGCCGATCCCGTATCGACAACAAAGGAAATCTCGACGTCTTCGACGCTTGGCACAGTCAGCAGATGGTTCCTCCAGTGCGTCGAGACGTTTTCCGCTGTCCTGTGTGAGGTCGCTATGTTAGTACCCCTTCGGTTGTCATCGTTCGTTCGTGCGTACCATTGCTGGACGATATGCGCTTTTCTTTTTGGCAGTATAAGCAAAGCGATCGTCCGTAGCAGGTTCGCACTGTTCTTGTTGGCCATAACGTGGGGCTGTGGGCGAGCTTACTCTCAGTGCGGAGACTTCATGATGGTTTCTTGCTCTGCGGGTCTGAGGAATGCACCGGAGGGAGCGCTCGCTGTTGGGGCTGCGTAGCGATCGGGCAGTGATGGAAGCACGTGGGACCTCGGACCGACGGTGAGGCTTTGCGCCGCCATTGTGTTGGAAATCTGGTTAGTGGGCAGCAGGCCGGCAGATGGTGTCATCGGCTAATGAGCCTTCAGAGCCGAAGGTGCAGTGACGTTAGCTTGGGCGGCACAGGTCGTAACCCAAATGAGCCGTGATATCATGCTGGCTTCACTCAATCTCTGCAGGGTCGAAAGGAAGTCTGTGCACCTCGTGGGGTTGGCCAGGAAGACCTTCTCGATGACCTTTGGTCGTACACCACCACGATCAACACGGAAAAATCTAAAATAATATCATTTTCAAGATCACAAAACAAAGTCAGTTTTTCATATTCTATTTCATCTGGCGTGAACACATTTAGGAGTGTACCTCTCTGAAGACTTATCATGGAAGAGTCACGTCAACTACATTTCTTCTAAAGTTGACAAAACATTAGGATTTATAAGGAGGCATCTTTTTCTCGCAAACTCCTTTGTTAAACGTTTAGCATATATTACACTTGTCAGAACTAAGCTGGAGTATGCATCACTGATATGGAACCCTCATCAAAGGTATTTAATTAATCAACTGGAAGCTCTCCCAAATCGTGCTACTCGTTTTATCACTCGTAACTATAGGAATAGCATCTCTTCTTTAAAGCAGTACATATTGGTACATATCCCTACAAACTCTTGACACTCGTAGAAAAGTAGACCGGCCTCTCTTTCATGCAACAATTGTACTATAACCCGTGTTCTCCCCAAACCTTTATTTCCCCGGCCCATCATATTTAACCTCGTCTCGACCACCCCTGTAAAGTTGAGCCGATTTTTTCAAACACCAACGCATTCAAATACTCACCTCTTTCATTATGCATATCGGTATTGGAATCAGCTTGCCCACAAGCTTGGCGACTACCAGTGACCACCAAATGTTTTTCGCAGCTGATTTCTAAAATGTTTGATTAATGTTTATATAATAATGTTTCCAAAGCTTTTCTTCACATTTTCTTCTTGTACTGTTTTGTTGTTTTGTTTATGAGCCTTGAATATGACACCCCCCTTATGTAATGCCTCCCTCAAGAGGCCCTTAAGGTAATACAAATGAAATGAAAGATGTTTGTCTGTTTGTTTCTTTTATTTCGGACACAAGGTCACAAGGAGAAAGGACAAAGGGCATATATACCAACACGCGGCCCTGATGTCACGTGGCTGCGGTGGCGCTGTCGACGGCACTGCGCATGCGCAGACGCTTCACTTCACGCGAATTCGGTTTCTGCGCACGCGCAGTGCCCACACCTGGTGTGGGCAAACGCGGGTTTGTTTGTAAACAGCGTGTCGGTTTATAGGCTTTGCCTGACGAGGCCCAGTCCCTCAGTACACTGAATCGGCAGTCAGTGGAAAAAAAAGCAAGTACAAAACATCGGCAAAAAACAAAACATCGGCAAGAAACAGCGGTGCAATATCATTGGTACCATTACGTTTACAAGGATGAAAATTACACGGTATATTTTAATAATTTTATATAGTAGCTAAATAGACCTGTTCCTGTTCACAATACTATACACAGTGTATGTAAAGACAAATTGACGGTCAAATTTATTTTGAAGAACATGCCAGAAGATACCCTTTTAAATCGTATTTGAATCTGCAACGTGAAGCACAATTTGGTATTATTCCCATAACATCTGGATGTTTGTTTAGGAATTTAGGTATAGAGATATTCTAATTTCTGGTTTCCATAGGTTGTTTTTAACTAGAGGTGTCCCGATTCATGCCTTCAATTATATTGAGTATTATTCCAAAGGAATGTCTCAAAAAAGTCGTTTGGTAGTTAATTATGTCGTTCCGTATGTAAATTGAAAGTTTTAGATGAAAAATTTGGTTAACGTTAAGCAAATTGTGCTTTAAAAAGTGCGGGGCAGTGTGGTCCTGAAATTTAGATTATCTATGCAGCGTATTATTTTTTTTTGCATGATGAAAAGTTTTTTGAGGTTTGTCCTAGTTATCGAATCCCAGGCTAATAAACAGTAATGAAGATGAGAACCTCACAAAGAGTAATACAATTGCAGTTTTAACCAATTTGGAATCAAAGACCTAACCTTGTATAAGATGCCATTGGATCGAGAGATGTTCTAATGAATCTTATTTATATGAGGGGATCCATGATTAGTTTTCTTAAAAATATCACCTAAAAATTTATAAGCAGAGACTTGTTCAATTACACTGTTTTGGAACTTTACGATAATATTACAGTCATCAAGTTTATTTCGTGGTTTGAAAATTACATATTTGGTTTTGCTCACGTTTAACTGTAGCTGATTTGATCCCAGCCAGGAACCTATATCTCCCTTAGCCACATGTTAGCCGCAGTTTCAAGGTGCCTCAAATGATTACCAGAAAAGAACAAGCTTGTATCGATCCGCATATAAAATTATATCCGGAGTTTGTGGGATGTTTACAATGTCATTTATATAGATAATAAAGAACAATGGTCCCAGAATAGACCCCTGCGGAACCCCATACGTGATTAGTTGCAGGCATTGATCGGTAGCCATTTACAAGCATACTGCATTCTATTCGATAGATAAATCTACGGATCAGTTCTAGCGCCACACCTCAGATTCCATAAAAAGGAAGCTTGTAAAACAGGATATCGTGTTTTATTGAATCGAATGCCTTTTTAAAGTCAAGAAAAACTTCAACAATGAATTTTTTCATTTCAAAATTGTTTAACAACTGTTCTTTAATATTTACTAGCGCCATTTCCGTAGATTTGTCCCTCTGAAATCCGTATTGTTCTTTTACAAATACACGTTGTTCATCAAGAAATTTACTCATTCGAGCTTTTATCACATGTTCAAGTACCTTTGAAAACAGTGGAAGGACAGGTACAGGCCTCGTAATTCGTAATGTTATCAAGAATGCCTCCTTTGTTAGAATAGCTCAGGGGTGGCCAAACCGCGGCTCGCGAGCCGCATGCGGCTCTTTGCTGGTCCAAGTGCGGCTCGCGGATCCCCCGTAAGGGGAACCCCCCCCCCCCCCCCGCCTCTTTCTGCGTTTCCCCAGGAAAAAAGAAGGGATTTCAGGCAGAGTAAAGTACGGCTCGCGGTTTGGCAGCCTTGTACCCCCATACCTACTGTCGTACAGACTTGTGCACTCATACGTACAGTCAGACTCTGAACGAAATTTAAATTTGCCCCCGCCTTCCACCCCCCCCCCCCCCCGCGGCTCTTAGAAGTTTCGTGGTTTCGTTTGCGGCTCTTGGGCCGGGTCAGCCTGGCCACCCCTGGAATAGCTACTCTGACAATCTTCATGCCATCTGGAAAAGTTCCTGTAGCCAAAGCATTATTGCAGATACGTCGTAAAGGGGAACACGATAAATCTGCGACAGCTTTGATTGGTTCAGCTTTGATACGATCGTCTCCTGCCGCAGTATTATTCCGTAAGGATCTCAGAAAGACAAATATTTCACTTTCGCTGCATGGGATCAGAAATATAGAACTTGAGGCTCCAGGAAAAACATATCTGTCCAAGTCATGCATCGAATCCGCTCTTTCTAATGCAGTGTCGGAGCCCCAAAAATGAGAGTTGAATTTTTCCGCTAAAGAAACATTGCTATACTGATGACCTTCAAAATTAAGAGTATTGGGGATCTTGCTGTTCGATTTAACAATAAGCCTTCCCATTTCCTTCCAAATTTTCTTAGGGTCGTCCGATACTGCAAGGAACTTGTTCTTATAGTATTCCTAACCGCGCTTTCTTTAAATCTGCGTTTAATTTATTTCATTTTTGTTTATATTCAGCTAATATTGTCTGGTCTTTTGATCGGATAAACTTGTCAAATAATATATTTCGTTCTGTAATTCGTTTATAAAGCTCACGGCTGATCCATGGTTTTCTAGACCTTTTGTGCATTCTAACAAGACGTAAAGAGAATGCACTGTCCTAGCTATTCTTTATTTTACGTAGAAATATGTCATAGGATAAATTCGGGTTTTCTTCACTATATACATCATCCCAACTTATTCCTTCAACTAGAGACCGGAAAGCAGCAAGGGTATCCATACGAAATCTCCGCTGGAATATGGGCGTATCCGAAGTGCGTCTCTTTTCCTTTTTAGCTCGCTGAAAAAAACTAAACATTGGAACGTGATCACTTAGATCAAAAAGTCAAATACCGCACAAAATATCAGTCGAGTCATAGCTGGTAATACATACGTCGATCAGAGTTTCACTTTCTAGTAGGGTTGTGCGAATAGTGGTTCGAATCGAATAGCGCTGCGTCATCCATAACCTTGACAGTGCATGGGAAAGCCTAGGGAGCCTTCATGTGCGCGCACATGAAGGCACTCTAGGAAAGCCAAGACGGCCGGTTCTTTTCAACAGTGCAGAAGCTAGGAATGACGCTGCGCTATTTGATTTGAACCACTATTCGCACACCCCTACTTTCAAGGGTTATTCTGGTTGGTGAATGAATCACATTTGCGCAGCCAAAAGATTCAATGATATCGCGGAAGTGTCGGTATGTAGGGCTTCACGATAGCATATCAATGTTCAAATCACCAACTATCACGACTGGCAAATTCAAAGATGACGCGTAATCAAAAACCTCGTAAACATATTGAATTTTTTTTTCACCCGACGGCGGGCGATAAATTGAAGCGATTAGTGTATCAAGACTTTCACAAATCTTGGATTAACACAAGATTTCTGTTAATTCAAGCGGCAACTACGCGTATGAATTGTTAAAAAAAACTACGAATTGTTCAAATAAGGTTAGTAACATCTTACAATCAACTCTAATATGTAAAACTGATTACTGAAGAACGTAATGATGCGACTCCCATTGACGTAAGGATGAATACAGACAAACTTTAATATTTGAAACTCAAGAATGTGACAACTCGATTATTATTTAAGAGTTAATTTTTGTTCGAAATTTGAACAAAATCTATTTGAATTGCAGATTAAACTGATCACAAATACATTTACTAGTTTTGCTTTCAGATTAATTAGCGAGCACATTTCAGGTTTTCTTTTTTAATCAGATATACAACGTTTTGAAGATGATTTGGATTAAACTCCACGTAGAAAAAATATACTAAAAAACGGTTTATAAATCAAGTTAATAAAAGATTCTCACAAATGGCAGTAATTTTCACTTGCTCTTGAAAGGTTTGAAGTGCTTTGACCTCGGTATTTCGTCGGGAACGTCGTTTTACTCGTTTTTAAGAATTATACGTTTCGCAAGATCACGGCAAAACGAATATGGAAATTTCTAAGATTTCTCGCCAGATATCAAATTCACCTTAATTATTTTAAGTCTTGCTTCAATAGCTTCTGTGAGATAGTCGGTATGCAAGAAGCCATACTCAGAACAAAGTTGGCTCAATGAATGTCTGTTTATTTGCTCTATTACGTAGAACTCTCAAGCTCCTAACCACGTGTTGCCGCTATTCTGTCAACATGTATCATTTTTCCTTTACAGAAGAATAAATTAGTATTTTATTTCTTAAAATTAATCAGTAAAGTAATTAATATGTTGTCATGACCGGCAAAATGAAGATACTTGTTAACATTACTCTCGTTCATATGTGAGCAAACATTTTAGGTAATATAAATAACACTGAAAGCTTCAATGCATGTCACAAAAAAACAGCTAATATTTTGCTGGTAAACACTTAGCCTTAGGCGAAAAGTGCATGCTAATATTTTTGTCAGAAAAATTTAGTAAAATTAGTGTTAGCCTATCAGTGCTTTCTAGTTCGCTATTGCCGAAGGCTGCTAAGAACGTAAGCAATCAAAGCACATGGGTACACGCACGTTCTGCTTCCCGAAAAAAATAATATTCCAGGTGGATATTAGTCACACACGCCTTTCCTGCAGTTATGCCTCTCTGCAACAATATATACTCCGTTTCATACTTAGTGTGCAACGCTGTCAAAGCTAATGGCGCGAGCGCGTGGCTTTATCTATGGTTTTGTTTGCGCGAGAACGCGTGCAAATGATCAACGAGATCAAGCCCCATGCTCGCGCCAGTAGCTTTGACAGCGTTGCACACTAAGATATGAAACAGAGCATAGTGAAAGCCTGCGACCTGCCAGAATACCTGTTGTGTGCTGGCTCCTGAGGTGCAGCGTGAGAGCGCGCTGCGGGCGCTGGCTTATGGTCGGTGAACCTTGCTGCGCAGTGCCAACGCAGACAGCGACGCTTCTATGCCGAGCCTTCTCGAACAGGACATGTTTGTACATATCTGAGTCGGTGAGCGGGGCGCCCCGCGCTGGGCCCAGCGGGGTGTCTGCCCCGCTTACTAACTCAGATATGTACAAACATGTCCCGTATCGAGAAGGCTCGGCATAGAAGTGGCCGCGCCTCGCGTTGGCACGCGTAGCAAGGTTCAACGACACATGCCGCGCCCGCAGCGCGCTCTCACGCTGCACCTCAGGAGCTCAGGCACACAACAGGTATTCTGGCAGGTCGCGGGCTTCACTATGCTCTGTTTCATACTTAGTGTGCAACGCTGTCAAAAGCTACTGGCGCGAGCATGGGGCTTGATCTCGTTGATCATTTGCACGCGTTCTCGCGCAAACAAAACCATAGATAAACACGCGCTCGCGCCATTAGCTTTGACAGCGTTGCACACTAAGTATGAAACGGAGTATATATTGTTGAAGAGGCATAACTGCAGGAAAGGCGTGTGTGACTAATATCCACCTGGAATATTATTTTTCCCGGGAAGCAGAACGTGCGTGTACCCATGTGCTTTGATTTGCACGTTCTTAGCGGCCTTCGGCAATAGGCGAACTAGAAAGCACTGATAGGCTAACACTAATTTCACTAAATTTTCTGACAAAAATATTAGCATGCACTTTTCGCCTAAGGCTGCAAGTGTTTACCAGCAAAATATTAGCTGCATTTTTGTGACATGCATTGAAGCTTTCAGTGTTATTTATATTACCTAAAATGTTTGCTCACATATGAACGAGAATAATGTTAACAAGTATCTTCATTTTGCCGGTCATGACAACATTGTTAATTACTTTACTGATTAATTTTAAGAAATAAAATACTAATTTATTCTTCTGTAAAGGAAAAATGATACATGTTGACAGAATAGCGGCAACACGTGGTTAGGAGCTTGAGAGTTCTACGTAATAGAGCAAATAAACAGACATTCATTGAGCCAACTTTGTTCTGAGTATGGCTTCTTGCATACCGACTATCTCACAGAAGCTATTGAAGCAAGACCTAAAATAATTAAGGTGAATTTGATATCTGGCGAGAAATCTTAGAAATTTCCATATTCGTTTTGCCGTGATCTTGCGAAACGTGGTATTCCTTAAAAACGAGTAAAACGACGTTCCCGACGAAATACCGAGGTCAAAGCACTTCAAACCTTTCAAGAGCAAGTGAAAATTACTGCCATTTGTGAGAATCTTTTATTCACTTAATTTATAAACCGTTTTTAGTATATTTTTTCTACGTGGAGTTTAATCCAAATCATCTTCAAAACGTTGTATATCTGATTAAAAAGAAAACCTGAAATGTGCTCGCTAATTAATCTGAAAGCAAAACTAGTAAATGTATTTGTGATCAGTTTAATCTGCAATTCAAATAGATTTTGTTCAAATTTCGAACAAAATTAACTCTTAAATAATAATCGAGTTGTCACATTCTTGAGTTTCAAATATTAAAGTTTGTCTGTATTCATCCTTACGTCAATGGGAGTCGCATCATTACGTTCTTCAGTAATCAGTTTTACATATTAGAGTTGATTGTAAGATGTTACTAACCTTATTTGAACAATTCGTAGTTTTTTTGTAACAATCATACACGTAGTTGCCGCTTGGATTAACAGAAATCTTGTGTTAATCCAAGATTTACGTGAGTAAGTCTTGATACACTAATCGCTTCAATTTATCGCCCGCCGTCGGGTGAAGAAAAAAAAAAATTCAATATTTTTACGAGGTTTTTGATTACGCGTCATCTTTGAATTTGCCAGTCGTGATAGCTGGTGATTTGAACATTGATATGCTATCATGAAGCCCTACATACCGACACTTCCGCGATATCATTGAATCTTTTGGCTGCGCAAATGTGATTCATTCACCAACCAGAATAACCCTGAAAGTAAGGGGTGCGAATAGTGGTTCAAACAAATAGCGTAGCGTCATTCCTAGCTTCGCACTGTTGAAAGAACCGGCCGTCTTGGCTATCTAGAGTGCCTCATGTGCGCGCACATGAAGGCTCCTAGACTTCGCATCACTGTCAAGGTTATGGATGACGCAGCGCTATTCGACTCGAACCACTATTTGCACAACCTACTAGAAGTGAAACTCTGATCGACGTGTATTACCAGCTATGACTCGACTGATATTTTGTACGATTTGACTTTTGATCAAGCGTCAGCTCAGAGTAAAAAGGAAAAGAGACGCACTTCGGATACGCCCATATTCCAGCGGAGATTTTGTATGGATACCCTTGCTGCTTTCCGGTCTCTAGTTGAAGGAATAAGTTGGGATGATGTATATAGTGAAGAAAACCCGAATTTATCCTATGACATATTTCTACGTAAAATAAAGAATAGCTAGGACAGTGCATTCTCTCTACGTCTTGTTAGAATGCACAAAAGGTCTAGAAAACCATGGATCAGCCGTGAGCTTTATAAACGAATTACAGAACGAAATATATTATTTGACAAGTTTATCCGATCAAAAGACCAGACAATATTAACTGAATATAAACAAAAATGAAATAAATTAAACGCAGATTTAAAGAAAACGCGGTTAGAATACTATAAGAACAAGTTCCTTGCCGTATCGGACGACCCTAAGAAAATTTGGAAGGAAATGGGAAGGCTTATTGGTTAAATCGAACAGCAAGATCCCCAATACTCTTAATTTTGAAGGTCATCAGTATAGCAATGCTTCATTAGCGGAAAAATTCAACTCTCATTTTTGGGCTCCGGTACTGCATTAGAAAGAGCGGATTCGATGCATGACTTGGGCAGATATGTTTTTCCTGGAGCCTCAAGTTCTATATTTCTGATCCCATGCAGCGAAAGTGAAATATTTGTCTTTCTGAGATCCATACGGAATAATACTGCGGCAGGAGACGATCGATATCAAAGCTGAACCAATCAAAGCTGTCGCAGATTTACTCGTGTTCCCCTTTACGACGTATCTGCAATAATGCTTTGGCTACAGGAACTTTTCCAGATGCGCATGAAGATCGTCAGAGTAGCTATTCTACACAAAGGAAGCATTCTTGATAACATTACGAATTACAGGCCCATATCTGTCCTTCCACTTTTTTCAAAGGTACTTGAACATGTGATATTTCTTGATGAACAACTTCTATTTGTAAGAACAATGCGGATTACAGAGGGACAAATCTACGGAAATGGCGCTAGTAAATATGAAAGAACAGTTGCTAAATAATTTTGAAAGAAAAAATCACTGTTGGAGTATTTCTTGACTTTAAAAAGGCATTCGATTCAATAAAACACGATATCCTTTTTCACAAACTTCCTTTTTATGGAATCCAAGGTGTGGTGCTAGAACTGATCCGTACTATGCTATAGATTAGAACGCGGTATACTTGTCTAAATGGCTACAGATCAATGCCTGAACTAATCACGCATGGGGTTCCGCAGGGGTCTATTCTGGGACCATTGTTCTTTATTATTTATATAAATGACATTGTCAACATCCCACAAACTCCGGATATAATTTTATATGCGGACGATACGAACTTGTTCTTTTCTGGTAATCATTTGCAGGACCTTGAAACTGCGGCTAACATGTGGCTAAGAAAGCTATGTTCCTGGCTGAGGTCAAATCAGCTACAGTTAAACATGAGACAAAACCAAACATGTAATTTTCAAACCACGAAATAAACTTGACTGTAATATTATCTTAAAGTTCCAAAACATGTCGCAACTGAACGAGTCTCCGCTTATAAATTTTTAGGTGTTCTTTTTTAAGAAAACTTGTCATGGACTTATCATTAATAAGATTCATGAGAACATCTCTCGATCCATTGGCATCTTATACAGGGTTAGATCTTTAATTCCAAATTGGTTGAAACCGCAATTGTATTACTCTTTGGTGCATTCTCATCTTCATTACTGTTTATTAGTCTGGGGGTTCGACAACTAGGACAAACCTCGAAAGGCTTTTTATCATGCAAAGACAAACAAAAAACAATACGCTGCATAGATAATCTAAATTTCATGAACCATACTGCCCCCGCACTTTTTTAAAGCACAATTTGCTTAACGTTAACCACATGTTTCCATCTAAAACTTTCAATTACATACGGAACGACATAATTAACGACCAAGCGACTTTTTTAAGACATTCCTTTGGAATAATACTCAATATAATTTAAGGCATGAGATCCTATAGGATACCTCGGTTAAGAACAACCTATGGAAACCAGAAATTAGAGTGCTTTATACCTCAATTCCTAAAGAAACATCCAGGTGTCATAGGAATAATACTAAATAGTGCTTCACACGTTGCAGCTTCAAATATGATGGGCCGGGGAAGCAAAGGTTTAGGGGAGACCACGGCGTTATAGTACAGATTGTTGCATGAAGAAGTCGGTTTATTTTTCTACGAGTGTCAAGAGTTTGTAGGGCATATGTACTGCTTTAAAGAAGAGATGCTATTCCTATAGTTACGAGTGATAAAACGAGTAGCACGATTTGGAGAGCTTCCAGTTGATTATTTAAATAACTTTGATGAGGATTCCATATCAGTGATGCATACTCCAGCTTAGTTCTGACTAGTGTAATATATGCATAAACGTTTAACAAAGGAGTTTGCGAGAAAAGATGCCTTCTTATAAATCCTAATGTTTTGTTAACTTTAGAAAAATGTAGTTGACGTGACTCTTCCATGATAAGTCTTCAGAGAGGTACACTCCTAAATGTGTTCACGCCAGATGAAATAGAATATGAAAAACTGACTTTGTTTTGTGATCTTGAAAATGATATTATTTTAGATTTTTCCGTGTTGATCGTGGTGGTGTACGACCAAAGGTCATCGAGAAGGTCTTCCTGGACAACCCCACGAGGTGCACAGACTTCCTTTCGACCCTGCAGAGATTGAATGAAGCCAGCATGATATCACGGCTCATTTGGGTTACGACCTGTGCCGCCCAAGCTAACGTCACTGCACCTTCGGCTCTGAAGGCTCATTAGCCGATGACACCATCTGCCGGCCTGCTGCCCACTAGCCAGATTTCCAACACAATGGCGACGCAAAGCCTCACCGTCGGTCCGAAATCCCGTGCTTCCATCACCCGATCACTACGCAGCCCCAACAGGAGCGCTCCCTCCGGTGCATTCCTCAGACCCGCAGCAAGAAACCATCATGAAGTCTCCGCATTGAGAATAAGCTCGCCCACAGCCCCACGTTATGGCCAACAAGAACAGTGCGAACCTGCCACGGACGATCACTTTGCTTATACTGCCAAAAGAAAAGCGCATATCGTCCAACAATGGTACGCACGAACGAACGACGACAACCGAAGGGGTACTAACATAGTGACCTCCCACAGGACAGCCGGAAAACGTCTCGACGCACTGGAGGAACCATCTGCTGACTGTGCCAAGCGTCGAAGACGTGGAGATTTCCTTTGCTGTCGACACGGGATCGGCCGTCAGCATCGTGTCAGTAGACTTCGCCTCGAAATTGGACGGCTCAATGACTGTGAATTCTTCTACCTTTATCAAAGTATTGGCGGTGATTTGGTATCTCCTGTCGGTTGGTGAGGCATCAATTTTATTGCAATTTGGGGGAGCAAGAATAGAGGAAAATTTCCTGGTCCTCAATGACTATCAATAAGAACACTTGGGAAGACTCCCTGTTCTGCCAAGAGGCAAAACTTCTCACAGATTTCCTTGACAAAAAAAAAAAAACTTACAATTTTAAATGAAGCATACCAGCTGGAATTTGAAGCAGCCGCTAATCACACCGACAACGAGCTCGTGTCGGCGCGAAGTCGAAATCGAATTAGCATCTAGCTCCGCTGTGAAATTATCCTTCCCGTGATCATTCGTAACAATGGCGTGGAATGTGATCGAACCCAACCCCAAACTGAAAAGCGGACTCTAGGTCTCACGCACGATCACAAGCGTAGAGAATGGGGCGGGCATTATTAGAGCGTACGCATCTCACGGAGCATGCGATCGAGACCGGCAATGAGATGCAAATTCTGCAACACCCTTACCAGCAGTCACTCCTTGAGAGACAAGACGAGGACAAGAGGATGCTCCGCGATAGTGTCACTTGGGTATCACATAGTTCATGGTCATCACCTGCAATACTCATGCGGAAGCCCTATGCAGGCTGGCGTTTTTGTGCTGACTTTAGAAGAGTAAATGCGGTGACCAAGAAAGACGTCCACCCACACGCCCCGCAACCTTCCAGGGGATGATCAACAAGGCTCTCAGAGCCTTCCTGTGGAAGATATGTCTGGCACTACCTTGACGACATCGTAATATTCGAAAACGCTCTCTTCTCACGCTGATCTGACCAGAGTTTTCGAAGCCCTGCCGAACGCCAGTTTAAGGCTAAATACTACAATGAACGTTCGCCAGCACCAAGATAAAGTATATCTGACATACGTCCAGACCCCGAGAAAGTAGCCGCAGTTCCAATTTTTCAATACCCAAAAACGAAAGCAAGTCCAAATTTGCTTCCTAGGAATTTGTAACTCTTGCCACCGGTTAATTCAAACATTTTTTTTTCTTTTCTTTTTTGATGGCACGATTTCTGACTGTTTTCACCAAGAAGCATGCATTTTTCTGGTGGAGTGATGAGTGCGACCGGGTAATGCTCACTTTAAAATTTAAGCTAACGAAGCTCCCTGTTTTCAAACAATTCGACCCGTTCAAACAAACCGAGATTCACACAGACGCATCAAACATCGGCGCGGTGCTTGATCGAAGGATGGCTCGCATGAGAGTCGTGGCCTTAGCAAGAAGACATCTCAATAAAGCGGAAAATAAACATAGCACAAGGAGTGCCTTGCTGAAGTATACGCAAGCCGTCAATGTCGTCCATACATTTTTGAGGCCCATTCACCATTGTGAATTTACCCTTAAAACTTCTACTCTGCGAAACTCTCGCCCGTTCCAAAAGTTGATTAGGCATCATCAGTATAGGATCCAGGCTTGAATTTCTTACTATTAACCAGGAAGCAGTAAACATTCGCGGTGCACGTTTAATTTTCCCGGACTATTCTCATCTATCAAGCGTATTATCAATGAAAACTAAATTAAATCTCCCTTACCTTGTTCTTACGTAGAAGACTGTAACCACTAGTTCTATATCACAAATTTTACTATTATAATCGGTCACTACAAAGTGAGTTTCTTTCTGAGCCATCACACTTCTTTTGTACAGATTACCACAATAAAGTACATGCCCTGAATGTCGTACTAACATGTTTTTCTTTTCTTCTTTTTTTTCCATTTATTTGTATCAAAGACCAGAGCTGAACGGGACCACCTGCCCACTCAATTGCCACAATCACCTACGTATCAGTTTACAAACTCGCCATTGAAGATTATTTGAGTTTCCTTGTAAGCTACATTTGTTGTTCTTTCGGAGCGCACCTCTTAGGCGCCCGTTTCCGGCCTGAGCGGCGTCGCCGTCGCCGTTGCCCGTCGGCGTAACCGCGCGTTGCATTATGGAAAACGTCCCATAATGCAACGCGCGGGTCTCACTCGTGACCAGCGCATTGCATTATGGGACGTTTCTCAAAATGACGCAACGAGGGTCACCGCTGCGCTGCATTATGGGAAAAGTCCCATGATGCAACGCGGAGTCTCACTCGTGACCCTCGCGTTGCATCATGGGACGTTTTCTATAATGACGTCACACGTAACGTCACGATCACTCGTAAATGTCACGACCTACACAGTGAAGGTCACGAATTTCACGTGACCTTCACTTCACGAGACCTTCACGAGTGACGTCAGAGGGTCGCAGTGACGTCACGGGGAGGCGTGGAGGGGGAGGAGGAGGGAGGAGAATTTACGTAGTTCGACTCAGGCATGTTCTACGCGCGTTAGTGCTGTGACGCTGAATGTTTATTTTATCTCATCGTATTGTTTTTTATTAGTCATTCTTTGTTTTCTTTTCGCGTTGCATCGGGACGATGCGCACCAAGAGGGGGGGGGGTAATGCCGCGCGCAGGAGGGGATAATGCCGAGCGAGGCGGCGCCCGGTCACGGTATTCATGAAGACTCGCGTTTGTTCTTACTCGGGGCGTACCTTTTATCGTTTTGCCCTAGTTTCTTGTTCTCGAAAATTGCCTGTTCATTCTGACCCGGAACGCTGGATGCTCGAACCCTTCTCGTCCGAATTTTTGAGATAGTCACGCGCTGCAGATAAGGAGCTGTCCGTGACCTTGGGAGTCAGTCTCGCTGTCGCTTGCTGTTACGCCGCCAAATCGCCGCCGCCTATCCTGCTGTCTAGACGCTCCTTCTTTATTTTGTTTTCTGGCAGAAGTTCGCCAATTAAACCTTTATTTTCAGTTTACATTTGTCGAACTCTTTTCCATCCGTGACAATATGACGAATTGATCAATCAGTCTGCCATGTCCATACATCTAGTAGTAAGGAATCACAATTTTTATCTATACTGATGTAAATGAAAAAATCAGACTAAAATGACATAAATCTGATTTATTTGATTTTGTTAAAATAAATAATTATTTTTCCACCCTGCTACTGCATGATACACGTTAGAGGGCCCCGGGCTGGAAGTCATACCGCACTGGCAAAATTCCGCATCTGCATCTCACCTCAAAGGCAGACGAAACTTACTAACAAAAACGTCATTTTTTCATACTCACGTGCAACTATTTGTTCGTATTCATTGCCCGACACGTCTCAATTCCATCGTACGCTCCACTTATTTCTTCCTCCTTAGCTTTGCTCATTTGTTTTTAACTGGCTGACGTCGGGATGCCGGGCGCAGAGCCTCAAGCAATCTGACGCGCTTAACGACCTCGACCTCACCGCGGTCACGACTTGTAGCTGCTTTTGGTTGAAGCAATCGAGTCGCAGGTGACTTCGAGTCCACGACCCCGAGGTTTTTCGCGCGCTTCGAGATCAGGATACACAGGGAAAATAAGCAGAACAAAGGATTGCAAGGCCACGACCAAGCCAAGCTTGAGCTCGATTGTCGCCAATCGAGTCGGTAAAGGCAAAACCAAGACAAAATACTTCTTTTTCGGCGCACGTTTTGCGACTTGGTTGCGCATAATGGGGCGAGGTACTGGCTGTGGCGCAGTTTCCGCAACATGGCGCAGGATGGCGCAGACAAATGCGTCTGGCGCAAATAGCGCAGCCGTTCCACCTGATCCTATTAGCGGCGAGATGTTTTGGTTGCGCCCCTCTATGGTTTCCTCTGGTGACGGCATTACCTTGCGAACAAGTTCGATAGTGTTTGTAATGAGCATGGTGGAAGCTTGAAATCATAGCGCTCTGGAACCAACACTGCCAACACCGTCAAAATTGAAGATCTTACATTCTTCTTATCTTCGACGATGAGAAATCCTTTGCTAACGTCATAGTCAGCGTTCGGCCTATCGTGGAAGTCCGACCACAGCGACGCTTTGGATTGCGCACGTCGTCAATAGACCTATTGCTATATTACCCAAGCATTAAGGAGAATGTAGGGATTGGTGTTCAACGCGCCACACGCGCATGCCTTCCCCGTATAAAATATTCGAAGTAAATAACCAAAAATAAAGCGTTGACGAAAGCGCATGCAACATGCCATATTTGTTTTCGGCATTTGCTTTAGAAAAGTTACTACTGCCGAGGCTAGCACGTGCGGCGCGTGGAGCAGCAATCCATGCATTTTCTTGATGCTTGGTTAATACAGCAGTATAGTTCCATAAGGAGTATTCACTGGCGGCCAGACGTGTGCGCGGCTGCTGAACGCCGTGCTGACGGGGAGCTTCACGCAGTTCTTTATTGCCGGTCTTAGCAGCCTAAATAATGTGAGCCTCGTTCGGAGCATGCGTTCGAAACATCGCCCTCAAATATGGCGTTTAGTGAATATCGTCTAATTATGGTATTCCACGCATGCGTGATGCCACCATAACTGTAGTTCATGAGTGAGCGGGCGCCAGCTGCACGGGACAATTCGTGCCGCTCGTGCTCTGCTCGCGGCAGACTCAGCGGAGTTGTCGCACGTGCAGAAAGACTAGAGATCCACGCGGTGCATGCATAGTGGCAGCGGGTGGCGTAATGAAACTGGCTGTGCGATATTCTCTTCAGCGCGCGCCCCGCAATCCACCCGTCACTCTTCTGGGTATTAAAAACCTCGCGCGTTCAGACTATGGCCTTCAAATGATTAAGCGGACCTTGTCTACTTTATTAAACACACTTATGTATTCAGATGGAGATATATGATCATGTCGCACTCGTTGTTTTCTGTTTTGTACATGTGTCGCTGTATTACTTGATTACTGTTATAACTTGTATTACCGCTCTTGAAACTTTGCATGTATATTGTTTTATATGAAGTATTATACAATTTCTTCTATATGTAATCTCTTGCAACTACTGCGCGACCTGTAAGGGGCTGAGGACACGTCTCCCTTTCTACCCACCTACTTATAAGGTAAATAAAGCTTATCTTAGCATTGTTATCATCATCAGACTAGAAAGAGGCAAGTCGACTTCTGTAGGTTCGTAATTTTATTCGTTGCTCCGGTCTTTGCGTTGTTTCGCTGGATGATACCTCAGAATGCAATATTTAGCGCGAATAAATATTCACCCTCTGCGGATACTGTCTGGGCCGGCAAGCAGGCATAGAAATATTTTTGTCGCCATGCGTGAAAACATTTTCTGAACTGCACTATACGTGCACAGACAATTGTTCTACACCGTTTGCGCTTTGCAAATATGGATTAACCTTCAAACTTCGATCAACTTCTTCCTTGCCAAAGGTTCCGTAGACCAACGATAATGGTGGTAGTGATAATTCGCGGCTATTTCTTTCTATTGTTTGGTTTAAAGAATGGTGAACCGAAATTTGGATTTCAGAAAAACAATGCAGGAGCTGTAGGCGGGACGCTACAATCCCTACAACACTACTCGTAAGGCGATATCTCGAATGGACGGCCGTATTTTGCGAAAAAGAGGTCGATATTGAACAAGGCCGACGAGGCGCGTGACGTCAAGATACCTAGTTTCCTCCTCTCTTCCTTCGCTCTTTCAAGGCCGCGAGGCGGAGAAGACGCGAGGCCGTTCCTCTCGCTGGAGAAACCTGACGTCAACAAACCTTGTCCTACGTGCAGCCTGCTTTCTTGAAAAATACGGTCATCCGTTTGAGATATCGCTGTACGAGTGATGTTTTGGTGTTTGTAGCATCCCGTTCACGCCTTTGCCGCGTGTATTGTGAATCCAGTTTCGGTTCAGCATCCCTAAAGGTCGCTTCAGTTTTAAAGTAGCGCAAGGTGCGTCGATGCACAAGGCGCGCAACGTGCAGCCCTTGGGAAGATCATGGCGGCACAGGCACAGCGCAGCCCTGAGCTAGACTTCAGACTCAATGACATTCCCAGAAGTGGCGCGCGACACGTGCCTCGAGCATTTTCACAACAGGGTGATTCCACGTCAGTTCATGCAATGATGGTCCGGGTCATAATTTAGATATTTTTGTTAAAAATATATATGAAAGCCATATTCTTGGGAGGAACATTCAGCTATATATGAACGCCGTAACAATTGTTTTCGCCGAGATATAAAATAGAGAAGCTCGAGGCGTGGAAACTGAGATTTCACGATGCTACTTTGCAGTCAATAGAGAGTTTTAGTAGATCGTTCCGATGACTCTATAACGATACCCGATACTCTGCCTCCGCCTTTGCGCTTACATATAGTATCGTTATCGGGGGTATCGGAACGATCTACTAAAACTCTATTCTCTGATCGAAGCTTTGACGTCACCATAACTTTTTTTAATACGTTTTACCAAACATACAACACATACACGAAAAATTAAAAATATCAAAATATTTCTATGCAAACAAAAAAGTCAAACATGGCACAAAAACGCGTTTTAGACATATTCACAATTTGTTTTGCAAATAAACTATATTTTATAATACTTTACAAAACATATCAAAATGATCGTATTTAAATTACCTTTAGGAATATATAAAGATAATATGCCCACCCTTAGTTGTCTTCTTGTTAACGCGGAAATGCGGCTGATTTCTCAAAATGTGGCAAGATTGGGCGTCGATATTTCAAAAACTCCATCTTTTATTTCTTTTAAACTCTCCTTGACACTTTGCAGTGACTTGAACTAACTTGTGATAGCAAAACATCGAGTAACGTGTGACCTCCGAACGGGAAAAGCTACGACAAACCTTCACTCGGAGCGAGCCAGGATTTTTTAAAAATCGTGGTTGGGAGCGAATGGCGGCGCAGCACTCGCTCGAGGCACGTTCGCACAATGGGTGTAGGTAATCATGTTGTATTACACCTGAGACTGCGGTGGATTAAATTGGAAGAACTTTCAGTAGAAGGAACAGACACAGAGGAACGTCTCTGTCTGAGACGTTCTGTGTCTGTTCCTTCTACTGAAAGTTCTTCAATTTCATCCACCGCAGTCTCAGTGTAATAACATGATTAGCTCCACCAGCTCGCCTGCACTCTCACCGTCTTTTCACTAAAGGTGTAAGTACCTTGACCATCGTTGCGCGAAGGTGCAAGACCGGTACCACGAGCGAGTGCTCCGCCGCCATTCACTTCCTCAGGGGCCCAATGTCAACGGGCTTTAGCTGCGATCACTAGAGATGCGCGCTCCGCGGAGAAATCCGACCATCACGCGATTTTCGCTTTATGAACAACGAGCCGGACTGAGGAAAGGGAGAGGAAACACATCGGAAGGGAAGATTCTTTATTGACCGTAGCGCCTTCGGTATTCGGTCGACAAAGACAAAGGACTCCCGGACGTTCAACCTACGACGAAAGAGAATACCGTCTGCTGGTGCGGAGCATGGACGCCCGCGTGGTCAATCGCTTTCTTGCGCAGCTCTATCAAACAATGTTTCTGGTGCTCCCCGTATATTGCAATCTTTTTCTCTGGCCACTCTCAAAGTTTCGAGTATCGCCAATTTGAATCGCAGCTTTACGGAAATTCAGTTATTTCGACATGACCAATCATGACCATCTGGACACAGCTTGGTGCCTAGCAGACGACCGAGTGGGGGTGTGATCGCAACTGGAAGAGCAAGACGGAGGAGCCTCTTACAGCTGCTTCCATCGCTTGCTTCCCTTCTTCAACTTGTTTTCACATGACGTCAATCCGCCATTTTGTTGTTTGTTTGTTCAAACAAATTTACTAAAACATAGAGGATTACATCGCGAACCGTTGAGAGATGTCAGAGTGGTAAGACTTGTAAGCTTCTGTGCTCTAGGCACTAAAGGGGTCATGCAAATCCTTGCCTTCGGCACACGCCAAACAGCTCACATCAAAATGGGGGACAAATTTGGGTTCCGGAAGAAACGTCCCCGGAAAAAACAGGCCCGGGAAAATACGTCCCCGGAGAAAAAGGCCCCAGGTGGAAAGTAGGAAAAATGTCCCCGGAAAATATGTCCCCTGAAAAACATGCCCCAGGTGGAAAGTAGGAAAAGGACGGAACCAGAAGCTAAAACGTCCGTTACAAATGCGCCTTTGAGAAGCGAAAGACATACCAAGATATGAGGTGACCTACTTTGTCTGCCCGAACCAAATGGAACAATACATTTTTTGGGGGACGAACTATTGTGGGACCGGTCGCCCGCTTGACGAGTCATCCTATGACGAAAGTTCATGTGTGACGAATCATCCTGTGATTACACGTCCTGTGAACACAACACAGCCTCTGCGAAAGGTACGCCTCTGGGGCAATCGGAATTGAAGATATCTTGTGTGCCGTCGGCCGTAAGATCCGCTTTTGACTTCTGTGAATGAATCTATAGTGTCATTTCATTCCTGATTTCGTTACGTTGCTCCTCAACTGTTCTTTTTTTTTCATTGTGAAATAAACATTTATAGCACTTTTAGCCAAAACCAAATTATTGCGTTTCGAAAAATTTGAGGTACTTGTGTACCATTTCCAAATAGGTAAAAAGCGTGACACTGTCAGCACGAACAAGCAATCGCTATTTTTTTCTTATTCTCATAGAAACGAAAGCTTGTCATCAAGGTTATCATAGGTACTGAAAGTGCTAAATTGGGAATATAACGCAGACGATAAAATTTCGTTCCCACTAATACTCTTTCTAAGTAAACTGAAAATGCGCCCTTGTCGTGTTCGCGCTAACAGTGTCGCGATGTGTACCGCGGGGAATCTTATATTTCCTTGTTTCTTGGGGCACTTTTCTTCCTACTTGACACAGGGTGCCTTTTTCCCAAGGACATATGACAAAACCGCCCGAAGGCCATCAGGATCAGGGAAACCCAGGGATAGAGAATCCTTTGGGGACATTTTTCCTACTTGCCACCTGGGGCCTTTTTCGGGGACATTTTCCGGGGACTTTCTTTCCAGGGACATTTATTCCAGGGACACTTTTTCCTACACCCGACAAATTTACCTCAGTGAAAACACCCTATAGCACTCGATCGTCCCACGAGCTTCAAGCACGTTCCAGAGCACTGCCGAAAATGGCGCATGCTGGAGCAGGGTGTCAGATGTCCCACCATTCTCATCAAGCTACACTTAGACCACACTTGCTCCAGAACAGCCGTGCCTCGAATGAGCGCTTGCCAGTCTACTTGAACTGGCTGCCACGCTTCTTACAAAGCACAGATGTCTCTGACCAGAGACAAACTTCCATAACAACGCAAGAAAACAGAGCTATGTGAACCATCCTTTAACACAAAAGGATGAATAGATTTAGCAATTGCACTTATTCCTTATTTGTTTATTTAAAGTATCAACATCACAAAATAACACAAATACCTCTTATTCCTTCAACACATAAGGCACAGACTCAATGTGGCACCAAAAACACTTTGTTGGCACACATTCCAGTTAAATCTAGACACTGAGCTGACAAATGCCAGTGGACAAACTGGGACTAGCACACTGCCCTAATCGCAGCCTTTGCGAGAAATGTGCTTGCACGCATTCGAGAGACCGCACATACTTGGTTCCTGGCCAGAGAAGCACAAAAAGAATCGGCATAACCTGAACGCACAATCCCAACGCAAGGTGGAGAAGTACCCCGTTCTAATGAAGGTAACAGCCAACCCACTGTTGACGAAAAAATATTTAACAGGTTAAATGTTTATAAAAAAAATAAAATACAGCAGGTTTAGTGCCTTCTTGGCAAAGGTCGGGGCTGGAAGAGAGTACCCCAAGGGTCCTTGTGGTGGCACTGCTCCTCGAGTGGGCACACTGGCTGGTTGGTGGTGGTGGTGGGGGAAGGGGGTGACCCCTCTTTAGTTCTTATCTGTGCAAGATACAAGAAAACAATCGCTGGAGCAACCAAAAAGTGCCATAGCAACGAGCACATCCCTCTGAATCTGTAACATGGCCATAGAACTATACACCTAAGTGCAAAGCAGAGAGTGCCTGCAGAGAATGTCTCGCACTAAGTCACTCCCTCCCCTACAAGGGTGGCATCAGGTAGCAGCAGATGCCAGTGCTTTACTAGTGGGATCTGCACCAGTAGAGAGGCTGACACTGATTTACTTTTTTGGCGACAGGAATAAGAGAAGCTGCACCCCATTCTGTCAATGATTACCTTTGTCTGGACTTTGTACAGCCATGCTCATGAACCTTTTCAGCAGTTTTCCACGTTAGCATGCTTTTTATACCTTAGCTATGCGCGGGTTCGAGCAACTCTCGTACGAGTCAAAATAGAAGTTTATTTGTGCCAATCTTTGAGGCTACTTTTACGATGAACGTGGGATGCCACAAACCCATTTTTACTCCACATGCTACTTGGTTATAGCAAGGTTCGACTGCAGGCATCCCCCCCCCCTGGCAATCTGGCGCCTGGCAGCAAACAACGAACCAGCAGAAGGAACCCGTGGGCATTCCTTCGACAGCCCCCTCGAAGAAAGCCACGCACGCTTGTGCAAAAAAGTGAGGTAAAGCAATAAGCGGAAACAGGCCAGCCACATTTTGGCCTGTGATCGTAAGGCTGCAGTCGCACTGCACATGCGCCATGCAAAAGACACTGTGAGAAAAACTATCTGCGGACAAGCCTCATTCACGTTCAAACATGCTTGCCGCATATGCCTTGAACATGTCTGCAGGTAGCTCTTGTACGACCAATGCGACAGAAGCGTCAGACGAGGAAGGAACATGCTTATGATGCTTCGAACAGTGTCAGTCGTCTGTACGACGTATTAAAAGCCGAGACCGCGACATTGGTCTTTGTGGCAATGGACGCACCTCGTGTTACTTTGGGGTTTGTCCGCTCGCGGAAGGAGCTTTCCCCGCAGCGGGCGATCCCGAAAGAGAGCGGGGCTTCTGGCAGGGGGAGTAGGGAGGGGCCCAGGCAAGCCATGCAAGACAGGTGCAGCCTCACGTCTACACACGGACCCAACTGGGTGGCATGCTCGCAAGAAACTACGGCGGGGCCTCTCTAGGGTAAAGCCGGTGTAGCCAGGAATTCTCCCTACTATGTATTTAGCGGCTCAAATTCCCATCCCAGTTTTCGACAAGCAGAATGCAACTGTGCTTTGCTATAGCTCCGCCACATCAGCTTTTACTAGAGAGGTTCCA
>JAZHYW010052379.1:0-55755 GCA_037355805.1 Ixodes ricinus
GACATGGACAAAGATAAACTACCCTGACCCAAAAAACAACATATGTAGAGAGAGACATCGATACCAACGGCCGATACGGACAAACAATCGGACGATAAATCCGGACGACCGAAACATGATTCGACTCCCTCCCCCCCCTAAATAGCGGTCGAAATCGCAAGCATGCTCTGCACGCCGAAGATCGGGCACGAACCGCGCAGCCCGCTCCGCTGACTTCGAAGGTTATTATGCCCTAAAATACCACATGACTCCGTTCATACCTAAACTGACACCACGTGGAAAGCTGCGAGCTCGGTGCACCAATCAACGGCCTTCTTTTCCGCTCTTGGTGCGCGTGTACGGAGCGAAAGAGTAACGCATTTGTCAAGAGATCCATGTATGACTGGACCAACGAGCATGTAGCTTGCCCCGCATTGTCAGCTTAGGGGTGAATGCAGTATTATAAAAACCCCGCCAGCATTATGTACTTGGTTTCACTTTAAGATGGACCGCAGCGAAAGCTACGAGCCCTTCCATCCCATCCAGGGCTGTGAAAGTACCACGTGACTACGCGTCCCGCTCGTCGCTAAGCCCCTACCGAAGGACACGTGACAACCACACTGTATAGGATTGGCTTTCAGGATTCATAGCGTCGTCCGCGGTCCATTGTAGGGTGCAACAGAAAATAGTTCACCTGTACGATGAAGCGACTCGGGTCTGGCCAACTCGTTAGCAGGGTCTTAGGACGGACTAGCGTTTCGGTTTCGCGTATAGGCCACCGGTGAGCCCGGAGAGGGCGGGAGGCAGTTCGACCCAATTATAGTAGATTCACCGACGGCGAGCGGTATCCATGCCGAGATCATGGCTTACAATAGGTCCATCTCGCGTAATGTCAACGTGTTTGGCGGGATAATAGAGTGAATACGGGGTTGGTTGGGGGCTTCTCCGCGAGACGGTTCGGAATGAGAGTGGACGGCATCTCTTGTCTTTCCATATCTTAGAGTGGCTTCGGGTGGCCGAGACATGTGGCTGCCATTCTCGAGACATAAGGACGGTGATTAAATGGATCATTGTGTTGGTTTAGTGAACTCTACCTGCGTTTGGAGATTTGTATTTGTTCTTTGTCCCTCTTTTTCACCCTCTCCAGGGATTGTTATTGTTGTTCTTGTCCAGGTCGGGGCACCTTTGCGTTAGTCGTATTAATATCATTACTCATAAATGTGTTTGTAGAAGCTGAAAACTTATTTTAACAAAGACGTGTTTTGTCAGCCGCGTACCACGAAAAATTATCACTAGGAACCGTCACGTCAATTTACCCGCTAAATATAGTGCGGAAATTATTACCACGTGACGTCATGCAACCTCGTCACATGACGTCAATTTTACCGGTAAATTTAGCTGCGAAAGTCAAGTCATGGGACATTACTTCGCCCTTTAAATTTAGCGGCCATGTTGACGCCGCTTGACCACGTCGTGTTATCTTACGTTACGTGACTTCAATTTCTGCCGGGTGGATCTACGAGATGGTAGTGTGCGGTCAACACTCCGTACTTGACTGTCTTTGTTAACATGATCAAGCTTGTGTATGTCTTATTTTGTTTTTCCACTGTCGTTACCAGAATTGTCCCGATTTTGTTTTCCAAAAAATCAGTGCGTGAAGTTGCATGGGTTAAAAATTAATATTGATGATAACAGTGGTTTTATATTTCACAGTGTCCAAATGAGAGTCCTTATTGGATACTATAAAAAAATTCAGCATTTCATACTGCCGTGCCCAACGTCATGGGACGACGAGAGACATCTCTCGTGTTCTCCACTACTGGGATATGTTTTGTCAAAATGGTTACCAGCCAAAATGCTTAACGACCTTTAAGGTTTAATATTGCCAAATAAACGAATATAATTGATTTTATTTATGAGCCTTCACTTCGGTCCCATTATCTTGCACGCTGTATCTGGAGCACTGAAATGCTAATAACAGTCATCCACCATATAATGACATATTTATGGGAAACTAACTAGCACTTTTTTCAATTTCTACCGTAAAACGCCGGGAAACTATAGTTTAAAATGCAGTCATAGTAGCAAAAATTAAACTTTGCGTTAACTACCGTACTTAACAACTCGAAAATATCCTGCGAGATATATTTCAGAAACACCCTATCAGAGCCGAAACTGCACAAGCCATCAATTCATTTTTTTTCGTACATTTAAAAGAACCATAGTACAATACTTACTAAATTGCTCATGATCTGGAGTTCTTAACTCGATGCCTAGAGTTAATGTATTTAATATGTGTTGTTTCTTTATGCGCGGTTTGTAAATGCAGCGTAAAACTGTTTCGTTGCTTTTGTTTCTGAGGGCTGCAACCAGGGGCTGGAATCTCGTTAGACTTATACTTCGCGACTTTTACCCCAGCCCCCAGACTATTTTCGTCTTAAATAGAGCATACATGCATGAATACATATCTACATATTTCGTAATGAAACTGACTAGGGGGCGTAATCAATGAACGGCTCAATCAAAGTTGTCGCTTCTGGTTATATAAGCAATGTGTGCCATGTATGTAAGGTTATGCCATGTACATTAGCTTATAATTATAAATACTTAAAATAGAAAAAATAAAAAACACAGGACTTTCACATAAAACCACACTCTTTCAAAGAGGGTGGTTGTCTGCGTCAGTAACAGAAATACGCGAGCAAAATCTCAAGCTCATCCAGGCCGACAAAACAGGGGAATTTGTGGTCATCGATAGTGACAAGTACAAGATAAAAGCCAACGCTTTTGTTGCCTGGAATTTTACTGTTCTGAAAAAGAGACCTTCCGGATTACTTCGCAACAAGATAAAATACTTGTGCATCGAGTTAAACTTTCCGAAGATGAGGACTTCGGTAGCAGCTACAGCCAAGCAGTATGTGGAAGTGTTCTACTCCGCCAAAACACACAAACCGGATATCCCCTTGGGCACAATCGTTTCTAAATGAACGTGCTGGCATAAACGGCTTGCTCTTTTTCTTCAAAGACACCTATCCTTCATTCTTACCTCACAGCCCTTTCGCATCCGAAAATCACAAGAGTTTACAACTTCCGTCCTGCCGCGTCATGTTTACGCACTTGAAATAGACGTCCTTTAATTGAACATAGAAGACAAGTATTATAACTTGGACATTCCGTACCTACTAGACTGTGTAGAAGAGGCAATCCCTGGACACGGACTATGCGACTTCGAAAACGACTCCGGAATATCACTTGAAGGATTCATCAAACTTTTTCCGGCTGTACCTCAAATCTACGATTATTGAGCATGAAGGAAATATCTGACTTCATAAAACTGGTGTTCACATAATGTCGTGCCTTGCGCCTTTACTAATGGTGAATTCCACTCGTAGATCCGGAGCGCTTTCTAAAATCCGCGAGGGAGGCAAAATTCCGCTCCGTGGGACACACTCCGAATCGACGAGCGGAAGATGAACTCGCCTTTTTGGAGCGACCCCTCCCCCGCTCCCACTGCTCCCCCTCGGCCGTTCAAGATGGCCGCTGCTCGAACTTGACGAGCCCCCAACGCTTAGCCGACTGATCTTTCCGACGACCAGTGACAACTGTCATTGCTTAGCTGCAGAAATACCACACGACACAGGACGGGCGAAAATATCCACTCCACGGAGCCCATGTCACAAATAACGAGGAAGACGTCCGCATTCGGCACCGTCACATACCTTTCGGCCGCCTCGAAGCGGCGGGGCACGCACAGCGATTGCCATCGGTGGAGTTCAAATTGCTGATACGACTTTAATAAACACAGAGGTAACAAACCATCACTGGCACAGTTGTTGCCTAATCTGTTCTTGCTTTATTGCGCGAGAAAACGTCGGCGGCATGCAGCGTAAAAAAAGTAAACAATCAGTGGCGGCAAAATGAACAGGCCTAACCTTGCGTCGGCCTCCTTCCGATTTTCTGCCGTTCTTTTTCTCGTTCTTCCTCTCACGATCACAGATGTCAGCGCTTCCGATTTGTCACGCTCCTGTCCCGGCTTTCAACGCGAGGTAGAAGCGTCCGAGCCGTCACAATCCCGCGTAAACAACCGATGCATCCAAGAAGACCCATCTCGACCGACTCGGCACCGTCCCCCGTCCCTTCGTCGACGGCGAGGAAGCGCGGCCGGTCGCCGGCAACGCCGCGTTGCGCATGCGCCACCGTCCTGGGAGGGGAAATGACGTAGCGCGCTCTGTGGCGCTCTGTCAAGTTCCGGGTAGATCTCTCGAATCCCGCAGATCAAGTTTGGCGGAGTTGGAGGCGCTCCACGGGGCGGTAGCTGCCAGAGATCTACGAGCGGAAGATGACCAAGTCGAGCCAGATCTGCGAGCGGAATATGCGCGCTCAAAATGGAGCGCTTTTGGAGCGCTCGAGATCTGCGAGCGGAATTCACCATAAGTAAAATCCATTTGTCTTGGGTAGACCGGGCCGTGGAGGCAAGCCTAAAGAGCACAGCCCCCAGTGCGAAGTCTACCGCTACGTACATGACTGTCTCATCGTCCACCCTGAAACTATAAAAGTGGAGGCCATTGTGCCTTGTTTCCACCAAGTAGAAGGTGGCCTCAGATTCAAGAGGGAGGACCTATCTTCGAAAGGCCTGAAATTTTTGGACCTGCGACTGACCAAGAGAACGCAAGGTGTTTGCTGGACTTTCCAACAGCGCTCAAAAAATTCGATTCTTCTGTTTAAAAGTACCCACTCTAAGTCGGTTAAACTGGGGGCGATCAAGGCCCTATACTCATCTCGGAAAAAACTATGTCATGTCCGATTCAGCAACCAAACGCATCAACACCCAAACTCAACGACTTCTGAACTCAGGATATCCAGTGGAACGGATCGCTTCCTGTTTCACCAACTCATGACAACAAAAACTACCTGAAACCCTCCACCTACACGACAAAGAATCACCAGCATCCATTTCTTTCGCAACGCATCCCACCGCATCCGATCAATCGCTACCCGCGCTAACGCGAAAGTCTTCATCTCCAGCGGATTCAAACTGGCGATCCTGTACAGTATGACGAAACGGAAAGGAGACCAAGCGGCCCTGCGCGAAATATACACCACACCCATTTCAGGGAATCTGCGACCGAGAAGGTGTACTCGGTACCCCTCAAGTGCAAACCAAGTGCAAGGGAAAACTGGCCGATGCGTAAACGACCCTCTACGCGAGCATCAGAACGAGGCAACATCAAAAGCCGATGATACCACACATCCCATCGCTGCTCATGCGAAGAAGTGTATTGACTGTGCACCGAACTTTGGCATCACCAAGGTTCTGGGAACATATTATCAACGATTACATAAAATCATATCAACATTCTTCATTGAAAAAGCTAAGTATCACGTCTCGTCTGCACGGTTAGCCCTGACAAGACGTGAAATAAAATTTATCACGCCAGAACTGGAAAACAAAAAGTATAAACATGGGCAGTCACGGTACAATGACTCAATCCATATCGGCGCTCCCGTTCGTAACCTGCCCTTCTTCAGCCCTCTCCCGTTTTGGTAAACGCGTGAATTTGTCGTGCCCGGAAATAAACCTTCGTCGTTGCTAAACGAAAAAGTGTGGTTCTCTGTGAAAATCCTCCGTGTTTTTATTTTTTCTCTTTCAAGTATTCATAGTTACAACATGCTCGCCTTAATCATACCATTCTACTTATAGATGTGTTTTCAACTGATGCAATAGGAGCATCTATGGCACGCGGGCTGTCAGCAGCGGAACAAATACCAACTCATTAGAATGTTATCAATGAGCACAACACAAAAGCGGGAGCAACTGAAAGTCATAGCAACAAGATAATGCAATACTTATCGCCCGGTGATCACCTAGCATTGTTTCATTTTAGGCTATCTTGAAGAAAAGCTACTAATAACACGTTGGCGTAGAGTTTTTCAGAAATATCAACGTACATTATTTACCGGTAATAGCGCTTGTCATTGTCTGCTAAGTGTCCTTTTCTGTCTTGCACGCTTCTCATGTTTAATATAATGTTGAATCCAGTTTTTTCTTTTCAGGTTTTGCACATCCTTTTTATCGTTTACAATCCGTGTAATAATTGACACATATCGTACTAAAACAAATCGTAGGTTTTCAGCAGCCCCCTTTTCACTCATTCGCAAACACACTGCACGCACGCACGCACGCAGACACACGTACACGAACAAATACACACAAAAAACTGCATACGCACACAAACACATGCCTATCCACATTTACACAAGCGACAAACAAACACACAAAACACACGTCGCTCAAACAAGGAACATGCACACAAACACAGATACACTCGTCACGCACACACAATCGCACATACACATCGTACACACATATAAATACACACATCATAAATGAACACAGACATACAAATACACTTAGATTACACACACAAATACCCAACAAATAACACACACATTAAACACACCATATCAAACACACACATCAAAAACACATACAAACACACACATATAAATTCACACATATATACGTCAAACACACACATAGATATACACACGTGCACATTGAAACCAAAATTAAGACAAGAATCAAGACCTTCGTCCTATATCCGGTCACTTCCTGGACCACGTCAAACTCGTATAGCAAGAGAAATAAAGCCGGTCGTTATAAGAGAAAATTTCACAGTAACCGAAGTCCCCACCGTGGGCGCTCTGCGACAGGTATAATCCCCGGGAAGCGTCCCACGTTCCCCAATTAGGGATTCGCTTCCCTCTCCCGATTATGAGGGAGCGCATTATTTCGAGCGGGCGGCGCTTACGTGCCCGTGATCAAAGATCACGTTACCGCGGCCCCGAGGCTGTTGTGGAAATGCCGGGTCGTCCAGATAAATCCATGCCGCACACGCAGCGCACGGGCCGCGGGTCGCGGCCAAATTTAGCCGAGTAACGACGTACGTTTCCCAACTCCAAAGCAACTCGACCGGGACTTGTTTAACCGGACATAAAATAGCCTGCTCGTCCGAATGTTTCGCCATGACGGAAAACCGGCAGAAATTGATGCTTCACCGCAAGAAAAACACTCTTGGATCAATGAACAGAGAGTTTGGACGCAAAACGAGCTTGTGATGGTCGACCGTAATAGACTTAAGGGTCGTTCACAGACTTGCGTTTGCTTACGTCAGTCTTCTCGTTATCTCTTATGATGAAAGTGCACACGCGCACGCTGGCGCCATCTATAAAGTTACTCTGGAGCTGCATTTCACTAGAGCCGAGGTTTTCCGGTATTTATAAGATTAAATGTATCTACCACGTACGATTAATGGTCGTTTATAATATTGCGAAATGTTTTCCAAGCCAAGAAAGAACCAATGATGCGCGAAACAGTAGAAATATAGAGAAACTGCGACTGTTCCACGGCTACGCGGTAGATGTTGCCACTCTGTGTTCCTCCTCGTAAGAGATTTTAAGAGGTTTTATGGCGCACTGTCGTAAGCGATCGCAAGTGTTGGATGGTAAGCGCAAAAGTTATGTATAAATTCCGACCATTTTAAACGACTGCCAGTTGAAAAGAAAGATTTCTTTTCTTCTTTTTCTTAGGTGGCGTTAGTGCATTTTTTGAGAATGTCGAAATAGTGCCAATGCGCGATTGCCGTATGGTATAAACTCTATCAATTTTGGTCTCAAGAAATATGACTGTAATTTCTCTACGTCAGAGTTTTGTGATTTTTTTCTTCTGTTTTCTAGATTCCAGAGAATACGGGAATTGTGCCATTGGAAACTATTTCCCGCTCGGCGCATTTTATTTGTGGAAAATAAAACGGGTCAATCACGTTTGCGCAATGTAGTGGATAGGCGTCGCACGCCCACTTGAGAGACCACCACCTAGCCGCGATCCCACGCAACGAAAAATTGCGAGCGAAATACTTTTCTACTCTAGCTGGAAAACGAGATACACGTTCACGTGTTCCAGCTAAGAAAATATTTTTTAAAACAAGAAAAAGAAACTCCTTTTTAAGGAGGTTCTTTCTTTTTTTTTCTGTCGCAATAAGGATAACGCGTTTTGTTATTCTGCTTGAACAGCCACTTCTCCTATCTCTCTCATTTCACCCTATCACTCTTTCTCTTTCGTCTTCCCGACTCTCTCTCTCTCTCTCTCTTTCTCTCTTTCGTTAAAGATTTTCAAAATTTTAGTGGGTGGGATAAAAAGTGGACAGTACAGACGAGGCGGATTTACAAACCCTTTATAGGGTATATAAAATGCCATCATATTGTGCTCGAGTTGTATGACTATATACGTGTGTCATGTAACGTCACCGACGCAGGCTGGGGCACGTCTGGACTATCTTATCATTCCACAGTCAATGAGATTGCTGCTTGTGCCGATAAGAAAGCCAAAAATCGAATGCCGAAGTGAGAAGCGTGAGCTGTCATTGTTTGTGGTATTGATCTGCATGTCATTTCCTTGTGGTGGGGTGCACTGCCAATTACATCTTTTCGTTGGCTTTCTATTCATCATTTCCAATTTATCAGTACTGGTCCATTCATCTTCATATTTCAACTATATACAACGTGTCTCCACGAAAAAAGAAGTTAGTGTTTCGTTGCTTTTTTTTCTCCGCAAAAAATAAATTGCACATTGCCGAACGCTCATTCTCCGCCCGAATGAAGCACCTTCGGTCTGAGCCAGATTCCAAATTTTCAAAACTACACCATTATCTCAATTAAAGATTTAAAAGTATTTTCAAGATACATTTTTAATGAGATGGTGGATCCCGTTTTCGCCTGTTTTCGGTAACTGGCGCCGTTCAGCTCCATATTTTCGAGAGCTCTAAAGGCCGCCATGAGCAAGCTTAGCCCTTTTGTGACCTTCAACAAACTATTTATTTCTATACGGCATCGCCAACTCGCACGGTAGTTACCTAACATCGATTCCCGCAGATACAGTGAAATCCTGAACTGTGATTTCATCATACCCCTGACCGGATGCACCCTGTGTCATATCTATTTTGTCTCATACCTAGACATTTGTCAAAAAGGGCTAAAAGCGCTAGAAAAACAAAGAGAAATAAGGAACAGAAGGTAAGCGCTGAACGGGACAGTCGCCCACATTGCACCTTGAACTTTGTGTCGCCCTTTTGAACGCGTTCCTTTGTGTGCTCCTGTCCCACATTCTACAAGTTTGTGACTCTCTCTGTTCATTAAAATAAATTGCTTTTCTCCTGCTTTTTTTTCTTCTTTTTTGTGGGCTTCGCTTTGCAGACGAGTCTTTGTTCTTCGGATCTCCCTCCTTCTTCTCAGACAAACCAGCCATCCATTCCGAGCAATCCAACGTGCTCGACCTTCCCCACGCCTCCCTTCCCGCTCCCACCATTCAAGTTACGGTTCTTTATGTCCGCACAGAACCGTAGTAGCGAAGATTCATCAAGCGGCTCCCAACATCCGGTGAACCTAACTCCCCCGACATTCCGAACATCCCGAACAGCAGAAGTGAGTTATTGTCTCGAAATAAGAAATATAAAAAAAAAACGGTCAGAAAGCATGGTTTCTATAACAAAGGATGGTCCACACGTGTCTTCGTGGAGTGCGTGGGGAGGCAATCACAGAAGGGGAGAGATTGTGTCTGCCCCATCATAAAATCGAGACATTATTTTATCAAGATCACTGACACCCATCTCCAGTCTCCCGAAGCAATTCGAGTTTGTTTATTTGTTTTTATAACTGTAGCTCAGTTTTTTTTCTCGTGATTAAACTTAGTAATTATTCACTACCACCTCATCATTTGTCGGTTTTATATCGTAGATGCTCGCACATTGACCCAACAAATTTGAAGAATTCGGAACAAGAAAATTTGTTAGCTTACGGCATCTATATGTGGTAACTATGTAGTGAAAACCATTTAGCTTACATTTAACTTTTAGTTGTATCGCCACTCGGCTGGAGGAGCTTGTGCTCACATTATCGTTTTTTTTTTATTAGTTGTTCCGTTTAGTACTAGGTTTGCGTGAATAGATTTATTGCTCGATTGATTTTTCTGCTTTGTGTTTGCCTTGGTGCACCCAAAAGAAGGCCGTCTGGTCGTTTTTGGGGCGCAACAGAAGAATAATGAACATTATCATTATCATCACGGTGGTTTATTATGTCATGTTTTTTTTTAAATTCTATTCGAGTAAACGTTTTAATTTATTTATTTTCTTGTTTCGTAAAAGCTTTACATTTTATTTGTGAAATCGTTTTTTTTCATGTCCCGAATTGACGTCACAACTGAGCTATACACACCACAACATAATTTTTTTCAGCCGCCAGAACTAGCTATCATATTGGTCGACCATGGTGTTCTATAGACCAACTCAACTCATTGACGTCACGCACCTTGCGGTGGCACTGCTGTTGGTACAGTGCGCATGCGCAAACGCTTCACTACTCCCGAATTTGGTTGCTGCGCAAGCGAAGTGCCAACACCTGGTGTGCGCAAAGCGGGCTTCGTTAGTAAACACTCTGTTGGTGCGCATACTCCGTTTCGCTTGAAGTGTGACCGCAGCCAAGGCCACCATCCGACGGAACCAATCGGGCAGCAGCAGAAGTGCATCGTCACAGCGCTTTTGATCTTGGTGGGTATGATAGTACCGGCTAAACACAATCACGTCCCAAAAAATAAAAAATAAAAAAATGCGCAGCATTGCGGCCGATACACGGTGCGTTGATTGCTGTGGTTGGTGATATGAAAGGCACGGCACGGCGTTGAGTGGACGTGACGAAGCAAGTTTTGCATTGCTTGATTGGCTTCAATGTAGAGCTACCTAACGGATTTCAACCAGGACACTGCGCACACTAAAGTCCGGTTCACCCATGCGTAGAGCGCTGAGACGGCGTCAAGTCAGCACTGTAAATAATGTCCATAGAACTGTCACCATCATCATAATCATCATAATTGTCATCTCGTCTTTATTTATGTGCCCATAAACAACAATTCTCTGTATTTCGACACAACGTAATAAAATGTTAGAACGTGCAGAAAAGCAAAATGCACTTTCCTAAATATGAATGTGCGATATATACATAATAAAGTGAGGAAAACTTACAAAGTGCAGCCGAGAGTAATATTGTGAACGAAGCGGGGAGAGTGATTATTGAATTTATTTTATCGATGTTAGGGGAAGGAAAGGGAAGCGATTTGACGAAAATTGGGCCAGGAGCGTGCTGGCACTAATTTTTCGTCAGCTATTTTTCCCTTTCACTCTAATACCAATGCAATGAATTCAATAATCACTCTACCCCTCTTCGTTCACAATATATATATAATTGCAAAATATGTCTAAGTCTACAAGCCCGAAATCCTCCGTTACACTCATATTAAAACTCCCATTTAAACGAGCTGGTACATTGAAGCTCACTGCGCACAAAAAACTCAGTCTGTAACGCCGTGAATTATTTTGTACAGGAAATTGGCAATGACCTTTATCTTCAAGGTCCTATAATGCGTGCAATGCATCATAGGAGTTTAAATTTTTAAATTTCCTTCTATATTTAGCGGTGAAAATACATTGGTCTATAGTTCACGTTAAGTCAGGTTACGTGACACGAATTTCCCCACCAAATTTAGCGGGGAAACTGAACTGCTGTATAGGTCACGTGATGTCATGTCGTAACATCAATTTCCCAGAATGTTTAGCGGGGAAATCGAACTCGTCTCTGGGTCACGTGACGTCAGGCCAAGTGACGTCAATTTTCTTGCCAAATTGGTCGAGGAAACTGAATTGGTGCATAGGTCTTGTGACGACCATTTTTCGCGCTAAATTGAGCGGGGAAACTGAATTGGTTCGTAGGCCCTCTGAGGTCGGTCGCGTGACATCAAATTTCCCATTAAATTTAGAGGTAAACTGAATTTGTGTTCAGGTCACGTGACATCAGTTTCCCCTAAATTTAGAGGGAAACGCAAGGACGGACGGATGGACAGACAAAATTTTGGGATTGGGGTTAGCGTTAAAAAGTATTTAATGTTTTAGAAGGCAACATCACGTGACAGCCTTCTAACGGATGCAACTTGAAGACCTAGTAGCTTGTCCAGCAGACCTAATGATTCTAGAAGTGCATTCGATCAAAATGTATCACTGACTATGCGAACAAAGTGACGCTGAATAGATTATTTACGAGCTGTATAAGATGCACGGAGCGAATTTCATACTGTGGAGCCTAACTCTAGCCTACACCTGATGAGTGTTGACTATAAACGAAGCATGTATGCTACATAACCGAGGTTTCTAGTTTTCCGAGAGATTAGGTCCAAAATTCTAAAATATAGTTAGCGCTGCACAGCGTATGTGACGATGCACTTAGCTACGATGAAATACTTTAAATATCTGAACACTAAATTGTGGGTAATTTGTAATTCGCTTTAAAACAGTAATTTTTCTGTTGCGTGCATTTTGGGAGAAGTGCTAGGTGGATGAGTAAAGCGAGACCCTGGTCCCCAATGGGAGCGGTGCGCAGATTCGGATACCGTCCTCCAATGAGCCCTTGCCTTCAGACCATAAGCAGCGAGGAAGATAAATGTCTTTAAGATCTTTAAAGCTTTTCTTCTTTAATGTTTTTTTTCTCGATAAAATAATTAAGCTTTTCACCGAGTCTCCCTGGAAGTCGGAAGACGGAAAACACTTGAAAATGGATGTCCGCACTGCGACTCGCGCGGACCGTTTTTTCAAGTGAGGCCAATCTCGCTACTTGTGCGCCAAGGGTATCGAGATGGGAAGATGGGTTGTTGCTGAAAAACTAAAGAGATACATTCACTTATTCAGATCCCGTTATAAAGCTAACACCCTCTGAAGAAAACAGTGAGCGCATGCGAAAGGAAGAAAATTGTTCTCTACTAAGGATCGACACCAAGAAGTGCAGAACGGGCAGATTCTAAAGATCCTCTTCTTGCTGTCAGTATTCTCTCTATCTTTCACAATCTGTCTCCATAATATAAAAAAGACAATTTTTTTTCAAGCATTGTCGGCAAGATTTGTGTTATATTGCACAAATTCTACTCTCTGTTCCTGCCCGCTTTGCCATTTTAAAGATAAGTTTGGAGGAAGAAATTAAGAAAACAATGTTAGTCTGTCGTGAGAACGAACAGTGAGGAATATTTATTAACTCCAGTCCAAAATAAAATGAAATTAATTATAAAATACCTGCGCCACTCAGTAGTATAGCTATCTTATTTGTGCGCTGACTACAACAAAAAATTAAAGAAAGAAAAATGATTTTTTTTTTGTTTAGCGTAAAACGCCAACGTGATAGGGAAGGCTTAGGCGAAAGAGTTTGGAAGGAAAGGGAAGCCACTTTTTTATTTTGAATGCACCATAAGAAATATGACATTTTGAAAATACTGAACTCTGTCACTCAAACTGAGAACAAACACATGAGCTCACGTGTCCAATACGCACGCTGAACTGGCGATGCGTCCTTATTTTCCATATATATATACACAATCTGGATGAAAGATGAGGAGTTGAAAAAGAAAGCCCGGCGAAATCACTATCGTGTCTCTCTTTAGAAACGGATGGGTCAGCAATAGCAAAGAATCTCCGGCCCACGTTGGAGGCGAATGTCGAAGAAGCGCTTGCGATGAATACTGAATCTTCTTTAAATTGGGATCATGAAACTTGAGCGTAGGCTGCACTCTAACCAGCGTCGCACATTTTGTCGTAGGCGTGTTTGTATTTCGCCTCCAAGACAGAATATTCGCATTACATTTCGGTGGAAATCTAAGACGCCGTAATGCAAATACAACCGGGCGTCTAATTTCTCTGTTCTCAGCGCAAAAACAAAACGCAACGTTTGCAAAAGTATAGTGTTTAAATTTTAATGGGAATAAAACAATTTATTTTTGTAACGCCAAATCGGGTTCTGTAACCGTAGAATTCCAATTTACAGAACATAATAAATACGCATATCCAAGAGATATATTCCTCGTTACTTTTGCAGATTCCTTGTTTATTGGAATGTAAGATCATAAGGCACGCTTACTTTTTTTCATGCGGAAAATTGTCGTCTTATTGTCACTGACCGCTTAAAGTACGTAGGATGTGGCGAGTCTCGAGGAAATTATTATCGCTTCGAAGCCGACGAGATGCATGGTGATTATCGATGAGGACGCCGAGGAACGATTCACAATGGGAGTAGCCAATACGCAAGAATTGACTGGATATACGTGTAGCTAAATGATTTTTTGTATCTGGTATCGCCTAGAGTCAAGGATACTATAGAACAGCCGCAGTTTGTCATGATAAAACGCGACTTAAAGGAAAACTAAGTTTCAGTAGATCCAGAGGGCAATAAACTTAGCACGAACTATTCTCCCTCCCGTTTCCTATATTATTTTTTTTAGCTTTATTAACTATATTTCCTTTAAGATTAAAGGTCTTCTCTAACGGCACAAATGCAGCACGTATTTATTAAAACTATTTTTTCCACATACAAAAACTTTTGCGCAATTTTCTCGCCGTTAGATGCACTTTAGGTGAGGTCACGGCGCTCTCTAAGCCGCGCCTAAAGATCTGTGGCTCTGTCCATAACTACTGGATTGGCTTGGCTGCTCAGCCGAACATGCGTGGAAGCGTATTGTCTCCCTTTCGCGACATCCGGTGCCTCTAGATTGTAAGTCTGACACCGCCTGTAGTCGTGCGAGCACTACGTGCGGCAGCCTCCAGCATCGTCTGCTATTCCACCATCGTCTATATGTCGTCTGCAATGCCCAGACGCAGACATGAATGCTGTGCGCCGGCGTCCGATTTTCGCCTTCGTCCGTTTGATATTCCGCCCTCATTTAAACATTCCTGGCCCGCTTGAAAGACGACAGCATGGAATCGGCGCTCTAGTGCTCTATATTACCCGAACCACGGTTCAGTACAGGCGTCTGTCAGCGTGTATCGATGTGCGGTAAAAGGCCACCAAAAGGACTACAAAAATCGATAAAATAAATATGCAATCCATCCAGCATTTCTCTTCTTGTTATTTTTTTTCCGCATGAAATCCGCTTTCAAGGTAGGCGAGCGTCATAACGAACAATTAAAAGGCGACCTAAAAACATTCGCATTGGCAGGCCAGGCGCGCTGCAAAACTTGAGGGCAACTTTCCTTTCAAAGCGAAATGACGGGAACAAAGCTGAACAAATTAGATGCGAGCCGAACGCTCAATCACCCGAGCCAAATCGCTGGCAAATTCTTACCTATGTAGTTACCTTATCGGTATTCAAACCATGGTTGCAAGCACAACAGTCGCAGAATGCAAAGTGCAGCGGGGACGTATTCACTGGAACCAGACATCTTTATTCAGCATCAACACTCGCAAAGGAACAAATCAAGCCAGATCATGCAACATTGTTGAAGCTAGGCTAATACCCCATTCACACTATCATAACGATACGTTTGGCAAAGGAGCCTCCATTCTTCGCCGGCGAATCGTTTCACGATCACTCCATGCAAGTCTTCAAAAGGGTAAGTCACTAGGCCTTTCCTGATTACGAGGAGTTCAGCGATGAATGAACACGCACAGTATGCATAAGGAACAATCATGATGGTGCCCTTTCTGAAGCTGTCTGATTGGTCCCATCAGCTCCTAGCTTCGGCTGCGTCTGCACTTGAGGTGATACTAAGCAGACTATCCTGCAATCGATAAATAAATAAAATCAAACATTGTGCAGCAGAATTTCCTTATGCTATAATCCAGGGGTCTCCAAACGTTTTGGCCAGGGCCTGATTGGGGACTTGTCGCAGTCTCGAGGGCCGGAAAACAAATAAATATTATAAATCAGTAAAAACTATATTAATAAGCCCAGATGAGCATTTAAATAGAGGAGCTCAAGTTAGAGTAAAAACGAGAAGTAATCAAAGGTGGATTAATACATATACTTTATTTCGAAATTCAGCATATAGGTAATTGTGACATACGATAAGTGTGACCCAGAAAACTCACCAGGCATAAATCAAAGCGCATAGGAACTCTGGAATATTCGCACAGATAAAAAAAAAAAACTAATGAGAACGGTAAAACTGTTATGACAATATGCAATAGTTATCACACATGACTCATATCACAATATACACGAGAACGCAAAGGAATTTTAACGTAGTTACAGATATGAAGCAGGAGACTAAGCACGGTGAACCTGATGATGACAACATACGACTATATGCCACAAAACACTAAGCAGTATTTGAGCCGGAATGCATCAGAATTTTGACACATTTACCCGGACATGAAGTGCAGGACTAATGTGAGCGGTGTAGCTGATTCTTCGACTTTATTATTTCGCTGAACTGCGGCTGCAAGCTTGATGAGCCAATAATTAGGAGGGACTTCAAGTGTTCATCAGACAAGTTAGCTCTGTATTTGGATTTTACGTACTTCATCCTTGAAAACGTCTGCTCACAAAGGTATGTAGTGCAAAAAACCGATACATACCCGCGAGCAAATTGTTTCAGGTTTGGAAATTGCTCAGAGCCTAAGGATTTGTAGAACTGTATCAAATTTCCTTCCTTGTAGTTTTCCTTCAGAATGTCATTTGACTGTAAGTCAATGACTTCTAATTGAAACTGACTCGGGAGCGCATCCACATCGCAGTTAAATGGATTCTGGAACATCTGTATTTCCTCAACTCTCCCATCGAGGTCAGAAAACCGTTCGAAAAATTGCTTCTGAAGGTCTCGGAGGATTTCCATTGCGAAGAATGAGGGGAATTCCGCATCAGTCTCTGTACGGAGCTTTGCACAACAGGGGAAGTGCTCCCAGTTCTGGTTTCGCACTTGTCTTTCGAAGAACTGTAATTTCACCCTGAATCCTTTAATATCCATGTATACGTCATGAATAAGACGTGTCTCGCCTTGCAACCTCACATTCAGCTTATTCATGTGCTCCGTCAGGTCTACACAGAACGCCAATTTCCAAAGCCACTCACTGTTCGACAGCAGCGGTTCGGGCCGATTCTTGTCTGCGAGAAATTTCCTTATTTCTTCTCTAAGGTTGAAGAAACGCGACAGCACTTTACCGCAACTCAGCCATCGCACTGCCTGCCATTGTAATAGGTCACGTCTACAAACTCCGATTCACCATCTTTTAGGAATTCACGAAACTGGCGATGATTAAGCCCATGCGACCTGATGTAATTCACGGCTGAAACCACAGGTTTTAAAACACACGACATGTCCACATATTTCCCACAGAGTGCCTGCTGATGAATCATACAGTGCAGAAACATTGGCTTTGTCAATCCACCAACCTCAGCGGCTTTTGTGATTTGTCCAACCAGACCCTTCCTTACCCCAGACATATTCTTTCCTCCATCAATTGCCACCGATTTTAATTTGCCCCACTCCAGGTTGTATTCCGATACAGTCTTTTCTAATTCTCTGAAGATGTCCTCTCCTGTTACGGTCCCATGCATGCTATGTACTGACGCTAGTTCTTCCGTAACGTTGAACTCACTGTCCACACCGCGAATGAACACTAGAAGCTGTGACGTGTCACAAACATCCGTGGATTCATCTAATGCCAGAGAGTAGTGCGTGAACTGCTTCGCTTTCTCAGCAATTTGACACGTGATGCTGGTTCCGATGTCCTCAACTCTGCGCGCTACTGTGTTCGGAGCTAGGCTGACATTCCTGATTATATTAATTTTGTCAGGGAATAACCGCGTAGCCATTCGCAGCGCGCAGTCTTTCACCATTTCTCCATCCGTAAATGGCTTTCCTCTTTTGGCCAATTCATGCGCCACGTCATAGCTTGCTAATGTTAACAATTCATTTTGTTGTGTTTGCTGCGAAAACACCGCTCGTTGTGACTGTAGACCTCGTTCCAGTGACCTATATTTTTCTGCGCGTTCTGCTCCAACAAATTTTGAGTACTGTTTTTCATGCTTGGTCTCGTAGTGGCGACGCAGGTTGTATTCCTTTAAAACGGCCACGGTTTCGTTGCAGACAAGGCATGCTGCTTTCTCCCCAGACTGGATGAACAAGTACTTGACCCCCATTCCTGATTGAAATTACGGCACTCGGTGTCTACTTTTCTTTTCTTCCTGTCCATTGCTGAAATGCGGTTGATTGGTCCGGCGAACACGCAGCTTCCACCGCACTGTCAGCTTCCGGGTGAACCGAGCATAGAAAATGCCTTTTTCGCTTGGGCGTCGGGCGAGAAATACGATGCGGTGTTCTCTCTTTCCGGTATGTTCGGTGCTCGTCGCGCCGTCGCGTCTTTCCGCGCGCTTCTGCCCGCACTGGTAGCAGCGGGCCTGCTGGTAGCGGGCCGCGGGCCGGACCACATTATAAGCACCATGGCCAGCCGCGGGCCGGTCAGAAGGCCTCCGCGGGCCGGATCTCGGCCCGCGGCCCGGGGTTTGGAGACCCCCAGCAGTATAATCGAAGCTGGAGCGGCAAAAGTTTCGTCACACACTTACCTGGGGACAGCCTAAGAAAGAGGTCGCGGCTTCATGCTCCGCGAATATTCTCTTCTACTGCATCGCTTATCGCTCGAGGTAGCAACCTTCTGCGGGAGCCGATCCGTCTGCTTTGCAGTGGTGGTGACGTCAGAACGCCGAGCTCTGATTGGCTGTGAATGAAAGATAGTAAACAGACCTCGTGGCGCTTCCTACTTCATATCATTCAATCAGAGCCAATCAGAGCTCGGCATTCTGACGTCACCACAACCCCTGCCAAAGAAGCAGACGAACTTCGCTACGCAGCGGCTGCGGAGAGATCAAAGAGGTGCTCGTGATTTTCCCCGCACTACGTTTCTAAGGTGTCAGCATATACGGAACTGAGTGTATAAAACACGAAAGAGTAGGTATTTGAACTCGTGCCACTTTCTAAAACGAAATCCAGCGTCTTTAGACTTTCGCAAAATTGTCTTCTGCGCGCCGCCATCTCTGTCTGCTGGGCTGTGGAACGGCTTTTGGAGCATGCGCTGTAGCTCTGCTGTGCGGTGTATCAGAGCTGCGATGCGTCCACAGCTCAGAGACTGCATTTTCGCCCTGAGGATAAGTGATGCAAAGGTCTATACTTCCTCGTGGGGGCACTGGCAGAGCCAATCCCTACGATGTCGGGAGGGACGTCGGCCAATGACGAGGCATGTTCGTACTTCGTTTCCCTTAGGTCTTCCCGCAGCCGACGCTAGAATCCAACAAAGCCAATCAACCATCGCAAAAAAATCGTATCGTCACGGAACTTTGCGTTTTGTGGGCATGTAGTTACCACGGCTCAACCAATCCCGCACACGAACAAAAATACGTGCACGATGACGGCTCATTCACTCTGCGCGATTGGTTTGATCGGCGATAGCAACGCGCAGACGCGGCCAGCGCCGTGACGATGGACTTTTAGCGCTGCTTGATTGGCTGCCGTCGGACTTTTAAAATAAAACGGAGTATGCAGCCAAAAAAAGCAAAAAACATCTGAGTTGTGACATTTAGAATGACATTTCACGTGCTACGTCATGCTTACGTGAGCGGTTGGCTCTCGCGAGTACTTTTTTCTTATAGTCAAGAATGGACAAAATTGTTTCAACAATGTATCGAAATGCAGATACAAATTACTTCGGCCAAAAAAGGATTCGATTACAAATCCAATTACACTTTTAGAAAAGCATTTAAACGTAAGATACCAAGAAGAATTTGATAAGCTTCAAATTCTTGCATAAATACGTTTTTCTCATAGCTTTATACCTTAAACTTAAATTCCGCCCGGGTAAAAAAAAAAGTGCAAAATGAAGGCGGAGTATTTGTATATATACACCGGAAATCAAGCGCTTAAAAGAAAGTTGCAGCCCTAAAAATACATTTTATTATGTCATAAGGTGGGGGCGGTACAACGTCAGGAATCACAATGTTTTCAGTACTGAGTTTAATCACGAGGGCTTATCAGGGCCAATAAAACCTTTTCAAACAAAATGTATTTTATGTGACATCTAAAAAAACAATGCAGTCAGTGACTGTATTCGCCCCCCTTCATTTCTTCTTCTACTCTTCATTTTTCCTTCCTGTTTATTATCACCACAAACAAGCATTCGAAATTCACAGTTTGTAGTGTAGAAATTCAATTGACAAATGCATTAACTAATATGTAATTAAATATACAATACAAAAGCCTCCAAATATTTTGCATATAAATTTCAAAGACTACCACATCTCTGGCGGAAAAGTAGTCGCAACGAAGCGTTCTTAGACTGCAACTGTGTCACCTATCTCACCTCTCCTCTGGCCTCCCTAAAAGGCCTCGATTACCGCTTGCTAAGTAACGACAGCGTTTGATGGGCCGACGCGCTCTGCCATTGGTCCTGTGCCCGCCTTCCCGTTTCCGGTTAGGAAGAACATGGCGGATTCGACTCGACCTCACTCTCGAGTAACGGTTTGGTACCTTGGCGTTCGAAAACCCAGCCGCGTCCAGCGTTCTTCTATCTGGATTGTCACGTGATACAGCCCGCTGGAGTAACGCGGCAGATTTAGAACACAGCCATGGTGGGCGATGTTAGGAAGAACATGGCGGACCGCACGCTAGCAGCGGACACGAGCGAGGGGAGGAGGCCGCTACCTCGCAGAGCGTTGTCTAGGGACGTTAGGTCTCCCCCCGAGAAAAAAGCACGTGACATCAAAGCGGTCATCTTCATAGCAAACCCGAAAATTTCAGAAACTCACAACAAAGCGCGTTCGTCGTATTGAGTGAAAAGTTTAGTCAAGGTTCGAACCCCAGCATGATTCGTGAGAGGAAATGTGATTGGGATGCCATTGAGTTTCCAATAGGTGGCTTCGCAATATTAGGGAGGATAGTACCATCAGCGGGAAACTCAACCACGAAATAACGAAGAAGACATTCCCGTGAGCTTGTGTCAGAGGTCCAGAATGTAAAGAATGCATTATTTATGCATTGGTCAGTATGCATTCTTAAAGTAAACTTAGCAAAACACATAAGCGTCACTGAGTTTGTTGTTCTTTTACGCGGAGTGGTCTTTAACTAGACAAGGGAAGATCACATGCCCTATGCTAATTATGTGATGGCGTAATCGCAGAAGGTTACGTGAGAACCTAAGAAAAAGTTCCGTGAAGCTGTTGTATCTCGTGACGTCATTTTTACGCTACTTTTATGACGTCAATTCACGTGGTTACGTGATTCAAAATATGTGGACACGTGGCGATGTTTAGTCAGGTTACCCACAGCCGTAAAACGTACGCCCTTCATTTTGAGTACAAAACCATACGATCATATGGACCATTGTTATAGACCGATTGAAATTTCCTCACAAAATTTGGTGGGAACATTTAGGCTTGGACGCACGGAATGACAAACGCACGAGTACTCACGTGCTTGGTAATGTAGGCTTATGTTACAGAGCATTTCTTGCTTAAAAATAATAACGTACAACACGCAGAAGTTGAGGTGGCTCTCACGGTTAGTAGGCAAGGCAGTACAAGACTGGCTGGACATCGACACGAACAAGCTAACTTCTATCTCGCTTAGAACGACAAGGTGTATTACGCGAAATGAGTATTCTTTTAACTAACGTGACACCACATCAAGCAACTGAGTTCCATCAAACCGCTCACGAAAACTCGTATCGCACGAAATGACTTATCACAGTCTTACAAGAAGCCCATATTGAACTATACGTGATAAGGTTCTGCAAATAAAACAAAAAAGTGCACTACATGAAACGACATATTTATGTCGTCGTGCCCGAAAAGAAGCACTCGACCCCAAATCGCCCGAGGCTGCATTTTCTTATCTTTCCATATATTTCTTCCAGGACGGCCAAACAACGGCCGATCGAAGTCAATATACGCGAAAAAAACTAATCGTGAAGTCAGTCGCGAAGCAACTCCACAGGTTCCCCAAGTTTCAATGATCAAAACTCTAGAGCCACTGCCTCGATAAACCTTGCCTTCTTTTCTTTCTTACATTTCGGATTTTTGAGAGACTCAGACAATCGTGAAAGCAACTGAAGTTCCCGGCGTGGTTGACCTTTATGCTCGAGATTGTTGTTTGCAGCTACGCTAAAGAAAGAAAATATAATAATGGCCACATAAAATATTCGACGACTTGGGGATTTGGTATAGCAGACACATGAACAAACATTCAACCGACCGAGCGCCGACGAAGTCCTTTTCTTGTTGGGATGCGTTCCGCACGAGTCGCGAAAAGGATTGTTGTTACCGTCGACCGTCTTTCCTTTGACACGACATTCTTCATGCCGCGGAGACAAAAATCTGTCTCCAAAAACCAGACGGCCGCCGAAGCAATTGAGTGAATGGTTGTTTTCAACTTATCTTAACCGTGTTTTGAACGACAAAATGTGCGTTTTTTTCCGTACTTAGATGCCGAGGGATCTCGACCATAACCAGGTTGACGGGTTAATCTTTTCTCTTGGGAATAAAATCTGCGAGAGCTCTTGACACGAGTCGGCAACCACTGTTGCTATAGCAACCGAAAAGCTTTGAAAGCCCAATGCATGGCCTGTATTGTTCACGCTACTTGGTTCATGATTCGCTCCTTGACGTCCGTATCCACTGATGCCGCAATTTCGTTGGCTCTGGACAATAATACGATTCTCAGGACATCTCACGCCCTGCGTTTGTTCGGCTGTCACTGAATATATAATGTTTATGCCTGAGCCTGTTGTCTCAACAAAACAACTCCACACGCAAGCAAAAAGAAAGATACCGCCTTCGGAAGTTTACTCAGCATGAATTATGTAAACCAATCTTAATGCTTCGATTTTTGGCACGCGACGTTTGTCAGAATCGAGGCAGGCGAAGCTATAGAACTACGTCAGAACGAGAGACATATGCGCTACAATAATTAACTTCGTTAGAAATGAATATTTAAGGGTCAGTGATGGAGGTGGAGATAACCTGCGCAGTATTAGCGGTAATGTAGAATTTACACGGTTAAAAAAAAAAAGAATCAGCCGCTCCCACTTTCTGACAGAGCCTCTGAAGAGCTAATCAGCCTCTAAGTACCTGCGCTGCGCCAGGGTTTGGTCAACGGCCACAGTCCTATCGTAGACAATATAGAGCTGAAAGAGTCCTTCATGCTTCTTTGCCGTACCTGCCAGTTATTGAAAGCTACGGTCCGAACTACAATTTAAGAAATGCCTGCGCGTCTACTTACCCGCAAAACACTCAAAGAGCCAATCTTAGCGATCTACGAAATCAGCTGAGCGAATGATGAGGCGGAACATCCGTTTATATCTAGAAATGATGTCTGCGCTGTGGCATTACGCAATGCAAAGCGTCATGCTTGCATTGCGTAATGCCACAGCGCAGTCTTAATATTTAGGTCTAAACGGATGTACCGCCTCATCATTCGCTCAGCTGATTTCGTAGATCGCAGAGATTGGCTCTTCGAGTGTTTTGCGGGTAAGTAGACGCCCAGTCATTGTTAGAGCGTAGGAATGATACGTTTGGCTGAGGTCCCATACTTCCAACAACTGGAAAAATTGAGACGTAATAGAGCTTGTGGGGCCTGCAGGCGCACAAAAGAGCCTAGTGTTTCGGCTCATGGTGTCGACGGGGGTAGATAGCAGCCAGTGTTCCCGGTAACGCGTTACAAGTAACGGAGTTATCGATAAGGCGTTGATTTTTTTCTGGAACGTAGTAACTTACTCGTCACACTTGAAAACAGTAACGGGTAACTTGCTTTGCTTATTTGAAGCAGTGCTGGCGCTAACGCGTTACTTTTTTCGGCAACGAGAAGTACTGGTTACGCTTTCAAAACAGTGACGGATAACGTACTTATGGTACTTATTTTGAGTAACGGGTAACGTAGTTACGTTACTCGTTACTTTTTCTTCGAGGTGAAACCTTAAAAAAGATTATGTAATTGTGTTCAGTTACTGCATGGATGTACATGTCTCTAAAATATGGCGCTTACAACTGTCAGAGCAGTAAAACGTGTTAATTCATAATTAAAAAGTGACGGAAAAGTAACGTGCGTACTTTTTATCGGTAACAGTAAGGGTGACACTTTCTTTTTACTTTAAGGTAACGTAGGTCGTTAACGCGTTCCTTTTATTTGCAAGTAACGAGTAATGCATTTTGTTTATTTTTTTCGGTAACGCCTACAACCCTGATAACGGGTAACGTAGTTAAGTTCCTCGTTACACCCTCTTCCAAGACCCGAAAAAGCACACTTAGATTTTTTCGTCTTTCTATACTTCGTTTCACTCTACGTCCAGACGCTGCCGACGCTACGAGCTGTTGGGTAAATCACTACTGCGTTAAAAGGGCACCATCGTGGTGTTCGTCATGTTTCTGTACGCGTTCTATCGTCGCTGAACCAAGTATAAACAAAAAAACCCAGTGACTTGCACTTTTGATGCTGCTCAATTGATCCCGTTAGCTCGTAGTGCCGGCTGTGTCTGGACTTAAGCTGAATCAAAGTATAAGCGCCAAGTCATTAATTATTGCACTCATCCCGCATCTCTTCAAAATTTTTAATGTCTTTCTTCACGCAAAAGATCCCAGCTTTAGATAAGCCCCAACGTCCATGCCCTTTGTCCCTGTGTCGAAAAACGCTGTCGCCAAAAAATGCTGTTGCCGTGAATTTATAGATAAAAGGTGATGCAAAAGTAACGTCCGATAGCTTTTTTATCGGTGACGGTAACTGTAAGGCTCTCGATTTTTTTAGTGTAACGTAGGTCGGAAACATGTTTCTTTAATTTTCTATGTAACGAAAAAAGTAACGAACTACGCTACGTATTTCGTTGCATTTTTTTTTCTTCGGTAACGCCTACAACACTGCATACAGCACACTCGCTGCCCCCGCAAGGTCTTTCCTAATCTCGCAGTCCCCATTCCGGACCGAGTCGAAACTTCCAATGGTCACTGTTAAGAAAGGCAGAGCGTGGGAACGCTCAAACATCTCATTATTGCTCTGCAGCCGATGAAATCGCGGAATTTAGCCCCATAACGAACTAACAAGAACCGAGCACAAAGCAAAGGCGTGAACATGAAGGCGACGCCTTGCCGTTTGGTGAGCTGACATGGACCATAGACGTTTATGAAGAGTTTTGGCTGCGTCCTCGCAATCAGCACGAAATCCAGCTGAGGTAATAAATCACTCGGACAGTCTCAAAGTGTGGCTTCGCTATAATTTTTTTTGTCCTTGGGGCTTCGGGTTCTACAGAGCTAGTTTCCTCCATCGGTAAGGTTTAACAAAAACAAAAAAAGGATTATGTTGCATGTGTATGCACCCAAGCCCCATGTTGTTTGCGCACGTCACTGTGGAGTATTTTTTTTTCTTCTACGGGTAGAAGAATACATTTATTGAGGAACCCATGCCAGCACTGCATAGGGGTTAGCATCAAGAAGCTGTTTTGAGACACCGGCTATTCGCGACTCCGCGGCAACTCATAATGGCTCGCCAGTTCTCGATAAATATGGCGGCGGAAAACGAGGTCGTGCTGTGCCACGTGCCGGCTCAACGCAAAACGCCCTGGTGTAAGCGGGCGAGTATTGGCTTCGGGATGGTATGCTCCGAGTTTTATTCACTTCGTTCAAAACCTGTGGCTGTAAGTTGGCTGCAAGCGAGCTTCCAGAGCCTTAGCCTTCTTCAGGGAAGCAATGGAAGGACTACCTACTGTCCTTCTACCAACTTATAAACGTTGATAAACGCACGACGCCTGGTTCGCGCAGTTACGTTCAGAGCGACCAATATAGGCAACGCGTTCGATACGGCAGGAACGACAGAATCACCCGCGAAGGAACTGTTCGCCCTACAAAATATGAGAAGCAATGCAGGAAACACCTAATTCTTTCACATCACTATGAGTCGCAGTTTTCCCTGCAGCCCGTCTTGCATTCCTTTTACAGCGGAGCTGTTAGGGGCTAGTTTCCGCAGCATCATGTCCCCCGCAAAGAAATGAAGACACCGAACTCTGGACACCTACCGCCATCTATGAGCGACGGCGGCAAGCCGCGTACCTGATTGCCGCCGTCGCTGTCATAGATGGCGGCAGCCTTTCCACTCTGGCTTGCCGACTTGCGGCCGGCCATTACTTTCCATTGTACAGCTCCGCTGGTCTTCCTTCTTCACCAGAGTGGAAAGGCTGAAAGTTTTTCATTGCCGTTAACCCAACCGACGCAACTTCCAGCCGCTTTACTTCGGTGGCCATCGCGCCAATCGCGTACGATATGCCCAGTCACGGAAGCCGCAAGAGACGAGCAGAAGTCGCGAAAGGACCTGCTCTGGCCAGTTCAGTGTTTTCCTGCTAGGTGCCGTCTGTTTTGCTGGAGTGGCGCGTAGATGCCACACCTCCAGCACGAGCTTTTGCCTTAGACAACACTCCGTCGCACACGCAGCCCTAGCCCGGTGAAAGGCAAAGACTGCGCGATGGAGGTGAAGCTTTTACTGATTTTGTAGCCAGTCACTGGCTATTGTAAACTATCTAAGCATCGCTACTAGTCTAAATGACCCAAACAAACTTGAAAAAAAGTACGTAGTTTGAAGGCTTAAGCGGATACCACGAAGAACGCCGTGCTATACGATATGCTTGCCGTGTCTCCGAAACTGGGACAACTGCAATCGCTTTGCTTAACGACCACCGCTCCAGACCGCGCTGCAAAGTACCACATTTCACAGCTCCAGACTACACGCTGAGTGTTCAACTCCGCTCGACTCCCGAAGACAAGAACAACAAAAAAACAAGTCTCCAAAGCGACACTTGGAACAGAGTTTAGGCCTGCAGCAACGCATCAACTTCAAACTGTGCTCGCGTGATGCGACTCGGCTACGCGAAAATTTTAATTAGAATCTCAGAAACTCTCGTCTCAAGAAAACGTTAAATAAAGAGTGCATATGGAAAGAGGAAGAGGAGAGAGGTAGGCACTCATTCCCTTTTCCAGTCCCCCTTTACCCTCTCCATCTCTACCACTCTCCATTTCCCAAACGCTTCTCGGTTCTCAAGTACTCAGTCGGATGAGGTCATACATTACGCCCAGAAGACTTGCAGAAAACGTTGAAGAGAATGACATTTTGTTGAGATTATGCCTTTTTCGGAGTCCTCCCATAGGAAGAGTCCTTTCAACTATTTTTACCACGGGATGCGGGAAGGAGAAGGGGCGGGGAAGGAGGAACTGATTGTTTCTACTTTTTCTTCCTGGTTCGCAATCTTTGACAAGGCACCACCATTCGCGAGGTTTCTTTATAGGCACCCCCGTCTCTCCGGTCCTTTCGGGGGCGTGATTAAGCATTTTTTCTTGTCGAATGAAAGCGACGCCAGCCAAGCCGTGTGGCCCGACGAACATAGACCCAGCGGAAAGTATGCGTGTGCTCCGGTGAGAAATTGAAGGTCTCTTTATAAGTTCCTGAGAACTTCTAGCCTTTTTCTTTTTAAGTAAAACGCGAAACAGCGTTAAGAATGGCGACCTTGACCCACAATGCAGTTATATCTTTTTACATGCGTTGTCCGGCTTTAGAAAGAAAGATGAATTAAATGAAAGGAAAGAGCACCTTGCTCGTCAAATAATAAAGGTAATAATGCAAACAACGCAACAATTTTTCGTCAAACACGTCTACTGTAGTTGACTGCATGTAATTAAAGTAAAATGTTCTTGATATTGCAAGCATAAAAGTGTGTGGGCTGTTTATGTTATTACGAAATTTTCTACTTTTTTTATTCAACCACATATAGCTTTCAAATAAAAACAACAGCCGCTTACATTTGCCCGTCTTCTTGGCATTGGGGTAACTTCAGGCCTGTGGAGTAATAATCTGGACGTTCGAACCTTGTGCGGTCCCCTATCCAACTAATCCGTAGGGGAATTTCTCATAGCGACAGTTCCTTTGCGATAACCAACCCCAATAGTTTCCTCTTTTTTTTTTTCTACAAGGATAAGGTGTACTATATCGGGAAGATGTGCTGGTCCGGTGGCCATGAGATGGTCGCGACGTGCAAGCACGCCGGTGAAGGCGCTGTGGAGCAGAGAGCGGCCATCCGATGGCTGACAGAGGTCTGGTGGTCACAGCAAAGATGCATTATTCAGCGTGAAAATGGACGTATTCTTCGTTTGTTTTTGTCTTCTCGGCTTTGAGAAAAATAAGTTTCATCCTGACTCACACTCCTGTAAAAAACTAGACTTGCGCGAGCGGCAGAAGCTTATATTCAAAGCGCCAATGCCGTTTAGGAGCGGTAGGTTACTTGCATATTATCATCATTGTTGTCGTTTATTTGTTAAAAGAATAATCCTCTATTTCACCTTACATACCAGCATCAATAAAGGCGGAGTATTTGGTATGCGATAATTTTCTGTCCAATTCACTGTCGACGGTATTCTAATTATTTTTTTCGGCAGCTGTACATTTTGCTGACCTTTAAATGCTCATTTTTTGATCTGGTGTTAATACATCTTTTTTTGTGTAGCATGGTCTAATGAAACCGCCGTTTTCTTGACTTCTGCATGCTCAGCCAAAGCTTATAGACCCGGAAATATCTTAATTGATTTCATCAGAGGACTGGCAAGATAAATTGAGCAGCTTCAACTGCTGTCTTTAATGAACAGCAATCCCAACTTCGAGAAATTTACTTTCTCTGACATGTCAAGGTCACGCTTTCTTCTGAGACTTTTTTTTTCTCTTCGTGAGGTTTTTTTTTCTTATTTTTTCCTTGTGACAGATTATTTTATTACGTGAAGAGAGAGGCGACGTTCGGCGTCCGAAATTGCACTGCACCGGCTGAATTCCTCATCTGCAACGTTTACCTATGTAGCCACCCGCCATAGGCAGGCTAAACACACTCTGTCTAAACATATAACATGTCAATTGACCTTTCGGACGAAATATAGCACCCCCACCGTCTGCTTGATGCGTTGTGACGTTACGGTGTACGGCACGGGAGATTATCCATGGAATCGAAGACGACGGTGATGTTGGTTTATAATTTTTTGATTTCATAAATCAGAGAAGACAGAAGGAAAGCGAAGCACGGTTTGTGATGACCTCCTCTCGTGTTTGTTTTAGGTTTTGTGCATTCCGAGTTCCGAATTCTCAAAGAAGATGAATCGTGCTGCTTTCAGCATAAAGAAAGCGTCGGAGTCGGAGCGAGTGCACCATTGCAACCGTCCCACAATTCAAAAGTGGTGGCTGCTTTTTTTCGCAGGAGTGTTTTCGCATAGACGCTGTGCGATGGTCTGTTTGGCTGTCTCAACTAAAGTAGTTTGAAAGCTGGCGCTTGTCCATGTTTTATATGTTCCTTCTTCGTCTTTGTACATTTTGTTTTTCGCTGTTAAACGTTTTAAGTGACAACAATCCTACTTGCCGCGAGGTCTCCCGCGATTTTCTGAGAAGGTACATTATATCTCAACACATCATTCGACTCATCCTTTTATGTTGTGCCTCGACCAAAATATCTTCTAAAAAAATGTAATCATTGAATAAATCGATCACATCACTCAAAACAATGGGTTACTAAAAAATACACGCGGTAGATGTTTGTTTTAATCACGAAACAAAAACGCCCTCCCGGAAGAAGTCGTGTTTCCGAAACAATGCAGCTTGAATATAAATGAAACGTTGAACGTAGCGGGGGCCGCCATCGCACGTAAAACCGATTCGCGCCAAAGAAGCCCCAAGGCGCTGCGCAGAAAAACCAGCAATCTAATCCTACCACGCACTCTTCGGCGCTCTCCCATCTTGAGTTTACTGTCGTGTCGTAAACGCTGGGCCTCTCATTTCGCACACCTTCATCCCAGAAGCCATACACTGCTTCACCTTAACACGGACCGCAGAAAACGTTACAGGCCATCCCAGCCAATCCGCTTCCGTGTTAGCGTCAACGTGACCTCCAAGAGAAGCGTAGCGACACGTGGCCTGTTTGGTCACGCGATTCATCCACAACACAGGATAGGCTGGGATTGCTCGTAGCGTCCGTTGCGATCAATCGTACGGTGAAGGCAGCGTAGTGGAATGTCTCACCTGGGGGCGCAAAACTTCAACCCGCGTTCGAAAATGGGCTCCAGAAATTGAATCATAAACAATTTTCTCTCTTCAATATTTATCTTATCTTTTTGTGTGTGTCTGTGTGCCACTGAGGTGTCGGGTAGAAGCCTCAGGTGTCAACTGACGTAGCGGCAGCGCTAGAGCGAAGATTCCACCTTAAGAAATAATGAAAAGATAAGAAACACGGGAGAGCTACAAGGGCTTTCCATTTGTCGCATCTTAGGGGGAAAGAAATTGTTGCCTTAGGAGGACGCGACAAAACGGTGGCGATGGCGGTAAACTCGAGAACGGTACTACGTGTATGTTCTCTTACTGTTGTTTGTGGCGGTGGTATTATTATGGCTGGTTTTTCTCGTCCGCGTATATAAACGTACATTTGTGAGTCGCATCTTCGGTGACGTGTTCGCGACTTAACCCCCAGGAAAAATATTGCGTGTCCCTCCACGGCATCCTGTTTTTATTTTTTTTTGCTGTTCTTTTACTTGCTTTTAGGAATCGCATTTCAAAGTTTACGAGAGGTCTTGGCAAAGACTGTTTGATTTGTCACGTTGCCCCGCTCGTAATCGAAAACGGAATGATTTTTTCTTCTTCACAAATATAAACATTTAAACAACAAAAGGGCAGAATTACATCATAATTTTGGTCTGTGTTTCCGTCCGAAAGCCTAAGCAGTGATTCTGCGCAACAATTTTAAATCATATGTTCTCCTGTTACAGGAAACGCCATTGGTCGCTACCAAAAGAACATTTTCTAAACAGCTTGCGCTTTCAAGAAAGAGAAAAGATATATAGCAATGATTGTCAGATCATCACAAGAAAATCAAATGCGCAAGCGATAGGTGAAGGGAGATCCCGGTATCATCAGATTTAACTGCCCCTAATTAATCTACACGTATAGTTGCTTTCCGGTGGCTTCAGACGATCACATCAAACGTGCCCATGGATGATGTAATAATATTAATAATAGTAACGATAATAAGCGACTTATAGGGCATGCAATTTTGTATATGCCTTGAGCACCTCCTTTACCTGACAAATGAGCCCACGTATTTTCGCCCCCACTCCCGATTTCGACCACTGACGGCGCGATTTTGGCTGCATCGTCATCGCGCGTTCACCGGCTGCGCGTTTCTATGCTAGCTGTCCGATTGGCGTGTTTTTCCTTGCGTTTCAATGCACCGACGACGTATTTTGGAACCCTTTTCTTATTGTATAGGAAAAAACAAAGACAAATGTTCACTATAGTAAAAAGTGCGCTCTAGAGACATTTGCGAAAATCACCTCCCGCGCCTGCCATCTTTGTCTGCTGGGTTGTGGAACGCCTTCGGAGCATGGGTTAGCTCTGCATGTGTATCGACGCTGCGCATAGCGCGTAACAGCCTGCGACTAGCATCATTACGGTGATCAGGCGATGCTGCATAGACATTACATCACTTATCAACCGGGCGAAAAAATGCTGAGTCACTGAGCTGCGGACGTATGCGCAGCGTCCAATATGCCGCATGACAGCAATAGCGCAGGATCTTCACAGGTCCGCGGACCCTTTGGGGTCCGCAACGGTGATTTAGGTCCGCGAAGCCCTGCCTCATCAGCCAGGCTTCGGCAATAGTGGTATTTTTTTCAGGTCGAAGTAAATGTTGTCTTGATCGAGTTTTCCATGGAAAGTCAATAAGCAGAGGTACTACTTTCCACTAGCCCTTAGTCATATTGTTTATTAAATCATTATTATATTTGGTCTATACGTTTTCTCACTCTCACCGAATCGGGTCCTTATGTCTCCGGCGATCCACGAGTGGTCCAGCAGCATCGATGGTTGAGAACCGCGCAGCAGCGCATGCTTTAAAGGCGTTTCACAGTCCAGCAGACAAAGATGGCGCAGCGCGCAGAAGGCGATTTTCGCGCAGGTCATATACACCGCTCCGGGCTTATCACCCAGGCGAAAGGTGCTGAGTCACTGGGCTGTGACGCATGCGCGACGTCTTGTATTTCTGCGGAAGAGAGCTACTGTCCACGCTCAGAACTGCCTTCAGCGGTCCTGCAGATAAAGATGGCAGCACGCGGAAGGCGATTATGCTGGATATCAAGTCGTCTACTTTTTGTACGGGAGCTGCGGTGAGGTCAGTAAAGACGCCGAATTCTGATTGGCTTTGATTGAAAGTGATAGTGGGTAGACCAGCATGCTAGATGTCTGGAGCTCAACCCACTATTTTTATCAATCAGACAACAAGCGACGCGGCCTTCGGACACCATCGCAACTCCTGTGCAAGAAGCAGATGAACTTGCTCTCCGCATGTAGAACGTGTTTATGGCTGAACTTACTGCCTTTCACTTCGAGTCCTACTGCAGCCAATGCTACGATCTGATGTGAACCAATCAAGCAGCGTCAAGAAGTGCTTCGTCATGGCACGTCTTGTTTTTGTGGGTTTGATATCGCCGACTAACCCAATCAAAAGCGCAGGATCACGTCGCAGTTGCTCTGCGTGATTTCTTACCATTGTTATAGCATATAGTGGGTAGGTCTTAAGGTGTCCTAGCATCGGGGTGTACCCACTATCCTTCCATCAAGCTAGTCAGAGCTGGCGTCGTTCTGACGTCACCCCGACCTCTGCGCATGAAGCGAAAGATTTGCTCTCCGTATAGATCACCAGTGGAAAGTGTATAGAAGCTTAAATAAGCTAAGTTTGACCAAAGCAGGAAACTATTATCTGGGGACAATGAATGCTTCATATATGTGAGCACTTCTGCGGTCCTTGTATTGAGTCATTTGCTTTGAAATGCCTTATGTACGGCCCTAAAATGCGGGAAATTTCAAATTTAAAATGCGGTGTTCTTAGAAAGAGAGAGAAAGAAAAAAAACATTTCGCAGACTGCAAAATTTGAACTCCAGTTGAACAACGTCAGTGTCGTATTGCAAAACAACAAAACAGCCTTTCTTCCTTTTTTTTTTCACAAACAAGCATACAATGAGACAATCAAAATATGGCTCTAAGAAAAAGCAAAGCATTGATCGCTCTAACGAATACAGCTCATTTCATCTAACTGGTGATTCAAGTCGTCCACGTCTCTAGCATTACCAATAAACGGGATCAATAAAAAAAAACTTTACAACGTATCATCAATGTTTGCAGAAATAGAAAGTTCCCTTGCTTCTGGAACTTTCGCTCATCGTTACGTCCCGCCAGGTTGCAGAATGTTTATTTAAAGTCTTCAGATTAAAGCGGATCTTACATTATGCACGCACAATGCTTATTGACCTCGAACATTTTAGCTTCCGTACATTTCAGTACTCCCTTTAATGTTGTGCCGCAACTGTGAATGCCACTCGGATAATTTTGCATGCCATTTTTTTTCATCTCTTAACCGACACTGTAATGCTGCTTATGCTGTATGATCGATTTTGCTTTAATTACGCTGGCACATACTCCACGAGATACACTCCGATTTTAATGGACGCATTTCGCAACGAAAGCACTTTTGCACGAAAGTTACAAAAAACAACCACCGCTCCTTCTCTCTATGAAAAAGCCAAATAGTGGACGACTTGTAACTACCAAAACACACTCTTAAACAGTACCTCCCCACAAATGACTAAAGTAATTTTCATTATCTCCAGCGACGACGGTACAGTAGCCCTAGAGTCCACCTAGGCCAAAGGTGGTCGTCCCCGATATACGTAACACATATTATAGGGTGTTCACTACGTGAAAAGAATGCTTTGACTACACCTCTTCGATAATTAAGATATCCAGCTACAACACCGCTCATAGGTAGTGCGCGTTAGCATGACTGCTGAGGTTGCCTACCCGCTCGCATGTGATGAGCATCACTGAGCATTTTCTTAAGCTGTGAGAGCTTCAAATACCATGTATAGACAATAGGTTAGAAACAATAAAGAAAACAGTGATGGTGAGAGGTGGAAATGAAAACTATGCTAGCCAAAAAATACGATTTTCTACTTTTAAGTGAGAAGTGGAACATCTTCAGGTAGCTTAATATGCATCTCGAACTGTATCATTCCAATAAATCCGGAGAACACTGAATTTGTCGTGCGCGCATTATTCCAGCGTCATGATGTGTTATGCTCGGTTACGGAATGCATTGAGTGTTTTCAAATGGGCACACCCACAACACACTCATCTGGTCTCCGTGCTTATCAAGATAATCAAGAGAAGCTTAGATATATCCTGGACCCATGACGCCGTGAGATCACAGGAGGAGCTAGCTTCGCCATTCGGAAATCAACTGCGCACTCCAGCAGACGCCTACTACCGCAAACTCCGTTAGGTCATACTTAATGCAGCTGTTTCCGCTCTGGCTTGCTTCCTCCTTATGCACTGCCTGTTAGTGGCTACAGCCTATGTGTGATATATGTTGTCTTGGACTGCGTGTAACGGCTTTTCATTACACTCGAGCGTAACGCTTTTTCGCGTAAGATCCAGCCCATGCATTGTGTGTTAAAACGGAATGACTTTCGCTGGGCAGAAAAGGCGCCAAAAGCTGCAATGTTGAGATGTATTCTGCTGTACGTGAATAAGACTCCACATAAAAAGTTTCCCGTACAGAATCGTTCCAATCACCAAACAACCACTAATTTAGAGTTGCATCCCTCCCCCTCCCCCTTTCCCCTTTCTCCAGCCTTTCCTCAGCCAGATGCGATTTTGAGAAAGAATTCTACATATTTTGCAAGGAGTAGGCAGACGAAAGTATGATAAACATATTACGTAAGATTTCTCGTCCTCACAACACTGATAACATGTTAATTGAAGGCCAACGTTACTTTCAGGGTCTCTGCAGCGTCACCTTCCTCGCCGCTCGTGCTCCGGTTTAAGTTTCACTTTGTGAATATGTTCCGAAATGTACTCAATCTGACACTGAAGTAGATTCGTAATACTTACTTCAGAAGCAAAAATGATGCACATTTACGTTCAGGGTGCCACTATTTGTAGTATTACCAGTTATGACCCGTTGAGTAACCCAAAGCCACTCTAGGGAGATGTCACATGTTTTACTGGAAAGATGTGTTACCGGAATGTGTTATAGGAAATTTAAGGCTGCAACAAGGTAGTCATTTTACACAAGTTGTCAGTTGTTCCGTCATTTTTTCGTAGCAATCAAGTATATTAGAGAATGTCAGCAGAAAATTATTGACCGGAACTAGGCTTCTACTTGAAAGCACCCGCGTCCACAGGACCACTTGCGACTAAAAAAGGACAGCTTGAACGATTAGTTGCTTCCGACTGGCTATCTTACCTTTACCTTGTCAGTGGCAAATAATCAGCTGACCATTAAGGTCTGAATCAAAATACCGCACAACTGGCGTAGTTATATGGTAATGTCCCGACAGGTCCGCGCAAAGTAAAGCGGGCCCAACGACAAATTTGGACATACGATAGCACCGAAGTCCGACCAATTTTTTCTACAGATGCAGCTCAAAACACGGGACCAAAAATAACCGCGCAAGGGCCCATTGTTTTCATGCTGAAAGACTGATGATATCCGCCGGTTTGCCGTTGTTGGTAATGGAGTCGAGCGGGTTAATGATCTGTATCTACATTAGCCTCGGACATGGTATAGGCATCACGGCCTGAATCCTTGATGTACGGGTACCTGGTCAGGAGATTCACCGACCTGTGTATTTCGGGGTTTATGCAGAATTGCCAAAATAAGGAGGGGGGGAGGGGTACATATTGTAGGATTTTGTATTTTGTATGGGGAATCCCGAAAGCGAATACTGATGCCCCAGTACTCCTTCAAATAAAAATTTAAAAAATGTGCAGAATTTGTGTTTGTGCTAACAGTGTCGCGCAATGCGTATACGAATATAGACTGACGTCACTATGGAGTGTCCGCGAACCGAAAAATAAAGAAATTAATTTAACGTTTCTACGACCACGGTTAGCGCCTGAGAACTGCTGCACGCGCACACCGCACGCCTTAATTTCTACCCTGTTAGACCGAAATCAAATTAAACCGGTTAGCGAGTTTTAGCGTATAATTTCTGCAGTCCCTGTACTGATAAAGGAAGCTCGCGCTACCCTGGCGGGCGATCGAAAATATCTACGCGCGCCCGACGCTGTACATCGGGCCTCAATTATTGATCTGCCAAAAACCTTGTAATGTCACCAAGAAAATGTAGCTGTGACTGTTGTCAGCGGCAGCTTCAGAAACGCAAGCGTTTCTTTAGAATCGTCAAGCAATTCGTGCTTCGTGAATGGTTTTTTGGCGCTTTTACCGTTTAATGCAATCTCATCGACTGTGGAGTGATAATGAGATGTTCCAGAGTCACCACGCCCTGAATTTCTTCAGCTGCCTGTGACTCTACTCACCTGTAATTTTTTCCGTAGCTCTCTGTCCCCGGTAAAAATGGCTGCGAAAGGACGGGGCCTTTTTGTTACAGCAAGGCGAACACACACACACACAAAAATGCTGCGCCCAAATATGGAATTACGGGCCTTCAATTTTTTAAAGTCGCATGCCAAATAAAATAAAAACATCCGTTAAATCCCTCGATCGATATAAAATCAAATCTCGTGAGAACTCAGTAGGGCCGACAAAGATTAGTCATATCGGGTCGGAGATTGCGCAGAGGAAGGCACCGACCTGTGTACGTGTCCCGCTTGACTGGTCCCAATCTGGAGTAAACATTTTTGGTGATATCACGTTTCCTATATGTACGAAAGGGGACCCGAAACGTAACCTGAAATATTTTGTTTGGTTTACAAACTTGCTCCCCATCAGGTGCGTTTTCTAGGGACCCATCTGCATGAGTCTAGCAGTGGGCGTTCCTTTGAGGCACTGCACTCGACTTCAGTGGATTGATTTGGGGGAACTCTTTCAATGCGTTTCCTTATTTCATGATGGCTCATATATACGAGCGACATGTGGCGGTAAATTGTAGTTTCCTGTCGAATATAAATACGACAGAAATGGTTTTATAATATATGAAGACGGCTGCAATGAAGCTGCCTTGAGGAAAACACAATTTTACGAAATACGTTTTCGTTTTAAACAAGGTTAAATGTCGATTGACGATCAACCTTCCTCAGGGAGTCCTTTGACTGCGGCGAGAATTCGCCAAGGTATTTTCGATAACTGCCGTCGGACGATTGATAAACTTTTGGAGTTGACTGGAGTGTCATGGAGCTTTCGTCAGCTAATTTTATTGTAGGGGTTGGCACATGAAACCAGTTGAATAAATATTCGTGCCTCGCAATCGCTTGGCTGCGTGCCGGGTTTTGAAAAAGCAGTTGGAGGATGGCCCTTCTTTTTTTTTTTCCAAGTCATAATCGGGGATTAGTTTTCGTGCTACATGCTATGACCCTGAAACAAGACAACAATCCAGCTAAAGAATAACTGTCACTTGGTCACGAGTTAAGAAAGCGCGGCAAGTGAAGTTAACCATGAAAATATTACCATCTGTGTTTGTTTTGTTTACTTGAGCGGGGATTTTGCACTCGGAATTCGTTCTTCAGGGCCAATGAACCAAGGTTTTTATCTAAAACATTTTAGATGGTTGCGTCAGGATTTGCAGGTGCAAAAGTCCTAAGTTCTGGCAAACAGAAGACTCCTTCTGTCTCCTGTTCAGAACAAACTAAAATGTATTCGAGGTCGGTTAAAGGGTTACTCTGTTGATTTTGCCATCTACCGGATACTAACTACATAGTTTTGAATACATGTGTTTTCACAATCTTGGCACCAGACTCTAACGCTCCACATAACGCGTAACAAAAACATTATATTGTATTGTATAAGTCACATTAAAAAGAACATCAAATGTGAAGAAAGTCAAATACACGCTTCTGACCTAGTATCCTCCCTCCGAAATTAACCAGAGCACAAGCAAGTGGTGCAGCTGAATTTTTTTCTGATGTTCTTATTTCTAAAGTATGTAAAATAACGCATTTAAGACAGTTATAGACGGCCCGCAAGAATCAGTTTCTTAAAGTATCGCGCTGCTATTTACTGCGAACGTGCAAGCAAGTACTAAAAGTTTACGCTAAAAAAAAAAAGAACATCAACCTACCTTGTTTAAAAGGGAAAACAAACAAACAGAAACCTTTTCTGGGCAATCGACATCGCCACTTTGCAGACGATGCGCGCATAGTGAGAAGTTTTGCCAACAGATGGCGTATGCCGCGTCGGGGAGCGCAAGCCGATTCGTGTTCTTTTTGCTATCATAACCCGAATCGGCCGGCGCACCCTCGACGCGGTGTACGCGACTTTTCGGCAGGACTTCTCACTACAGCTCCATCATCTGCGAAGTGGCGGCGTTGATTGCCCAGCACAGATTCCTGTGTTTCTTTTTTTTTTTGTAACAAAAAAGACTTAATTATTTCTAGATTTTTTTTTTTTACTGTAAACTTCTACCACCTGTTTGCACCTCTGTAGTAAATCGCACCGCGATACTTCGGGAAACTCGATTTTTACGGGTCGCATAAAGTGGCTTCAAAGCGCTAGTTTACATCAGGCTGGAGAGTAAAAATCAAGATGGTGTAATTCGTGATTTAGATAAGACCAGTTTTAGTATGATTCTTGTTATTTTTGTTATGTTCTTGTGTTTCATTTGTATATATGCTGTGTTGCGTTGTAATGCTGTGTTGCTGCGTTGTAAGAGCTGCACCGCTCTGAAACCTGTATGGGGTACTGGACCTGAGTCAGGTGTTTTAATACACCTGTTGTCCCTGCCACCCCAAAATGAAATAGCAAATGAATACAAATACAACCAAACCTTTCTCTTAAATATAATTCCGAAAATATTTTTTTTCTATTTATCGTTTGTGTATTGTTTGATGTGTTTTATGTGAATTTGTGTTGTACTTAAATAAAAGAATCACCGAACAAGAAACATTAAGGAGGCTGAACACGAGCAAATCGAACCATTGAGCTTTCTTTCTACCTTCCACTTCCTTCCTCAGTTACAAAACACCGTATTGCAAGAAACAAAAAATAAAAGCAATTTACAACTCCCTGTAACGCCGAATTAGAGCGCAGCTCTTGAGGAAGAGGGAAGGCATGGGGGGGGGTCACGTGACCGCGGGGGGGTTGTCACGTGACCTCCGAGGGGGATCACATGAGCTCGGGGGTCACGTGACCTCGGCGGTCACGTGACCCCTGGAGGAAGGTCACGTGACCTGAGGGCCACGTGACCTGGGGCGGTTACGCCGACGGCGACGCCGCTCAAGCCGGAAACGGGCGCCTAAGTGCTGCGCTCTAAAACAATTCTAGCTTTCAGCTCAAGAAAAAAAGGAAGTTATGCGCATTGTTCATACGCCTCGCGAAGCTAGTTCTTAGGAGATTTGGTTGTCGGAAGAAGAAGCGATGCGGTTGGCGTTTCAAACGTGTTAAGTCTTGATGAGATAGCATATGTCTAGTGTAACATGCTACCGCATAAGTATGAATTTGTTATATAGACGAGAAAAATTAGTGTTGCTCTGCGAGAAGCTGGATTTGTTTTTACTTAGGTTTGTGGGGTGAAAACAAGTATACAAAGGTAATGTATAATTATTCCTAGCAAATCAGAACGCAGGAAAAGAAGAAATAAGGGTTTCCAGCTCGCTAAACAGAAATAAAGCTACTTTTGTTTTAGCATGGCTAAGGCGACAAAAATAAAAACTTTTCAATTAAACTGTACTGGAAATTTGCAGTGATTCCTTCATCCGCATTCTCATCAGTGATCGAACGAATATATCAATCAATCTGCCAAGCTCAAAAATATATGTAGTGATAAAGAGTCACTAATCTTTAGCTACAGTGATTTTTATAAAATTAATTCGATTTATATGAAGCAAATCTTATATCAAATCAAATAAATCTGATATATTCATTTTTGTCACAAGAGTATATTTTGTTTTTACTTTGTTTTCTCGTTGTCTTAGAACTTTTTTAATTTTTTTTTTTTTAAATTTTGGGGGCTATAGCATTTGCACCTGCAAAAGACAACATCTTCATTACCTGCAAGTAAAAAATACGAAAAGCACAGTGGTCGCTCTAGATCGTCCATAAAATGAAAGTAGGTTATTGTAAAAGCTACATTAGGCACAGTCGATGGAGTAGGTTTCAGAAGACCCTTTTTGTCCTCAAGCCTGTCCTGCTTAGTGGACTCTTGTCGCCTCTGCAAACTTCCTGCTTGACAGACAATAAATAAACTATCCCACCCCCCCCCCCACCGCCACATACACACAGAAACAGTAGCACACTGTTGCCCCGAAAGTTTTCACAATTAAAATGACAATGTAAAACCTCTGAAGCCATAAGTCTCTCTGCATAACATCCCGCTCACCGACGGTATGTTGTGCACTCAACAATTTAGAAAGGGGACCATGTTGGCGTGGCATCAGCTCTGTCGCATTCCCGCCCAGCGGGGCTTCGAGGACCGCACGTGCTGCCTGCAATTTACAACGATGTGTCTCGAACATACGGGGTGGCCGTTGAGTTGCCTCAATGTTGCTCTTTTGTTAACAACTTCACGCCATCGGAGCACAAACACGCCGACACTATCGGACCCCGTTCTTTGTTGTTTTTCTGTTTACGATGCTCGACGTAGACGCCCTTGAACATGGAGGTATCACGTGGTCTTTTGAGAGTTCCCGATTTTGATACAGGAGCTCTAGTAACAATAAAACGGAGATCTCTTGTGTGCAATCAGTCCCCCCTGAAACGAGGAACGTTCCTCTGCCACTATTTGCGAATAAATAACTGCTGAGTTTGGAAGGCACATTCATGATCATCTTCATTGGCTTTTGAACATTACTGCTAAACGTGTAGAAACTGATTCAAGCAAACCTCATAATGTATCTTCCGTGCTTTGCGCGGTAGAAAAGACATCGTGTCTTTTGTTTGATTCATTAGCGCGTTTTGCTTTTTTACACGGCTTCGTAAAAATAACTTGTGAAACTCGGTGGCGTTTGTCCATTACTCAAGTTTTATTCATTACGGGGAATAATTAGGAACGCGTCAGCGGATAGTTCAACATTTGTTTATTTATTTTATTTCTACTAAGAAACAAAAATTATTTCCGGCATACATCACTGTCATTGAAGCTTGCTCTAACGAGCAGCGCCATTTTGTGAGGTCAAATTCTATCTGACTAATCTTCGCACGAAGAAAGTCACGGAAGATCAGCGGCCGTAACTCAAGCTTTCCTCACGTTCTTTTCTTTTTTCTTCCTCGTCTCAGGCGTGTACAGAGTGAATTCGCCAAGAGAAATTGTCGAGCCAAAGGAATTTCCCTGGGTACGATCATTCGTTCTCGTTATCTCTCGAACGGCGCGAGATCCCAGGTTGAGACGGCGGCCGAAGTTCGCGACGCGTTGCCCGAGGAGCGAAACGACGCAAGCTGTACTCCGTTTCAACTTACGATGAACCACAGCGGACGTAACGAGCCATCCCAGCCAATAAAGCGCTCTGAAATTATCACGTGACTGCTAGGCCCACCCCTCTCCGCAACGTCCCCCCCTTTCCCCCCGGAACTCACGTGTCATTAGCAAGGACGGTACTGGATTGGCTTGGATGGCCCATCGAAGCCAATCCCGTCCCGTGCTGTTATCACGTGACAGGATTGGCTGGGACGGCTCCTAGCATCCAGTGTGGTTCATCCTGAGTTGAAACAGAGTGTTGAGGGAGCGAGCGCTCCAGCGGCCCAAATCAGCGTTTAATAGAATACCCAATCCTCGATCAGACTAATGACCCTTTCAAAGTTTTCGAACCTCGCCGGTTACAAAGCTAGCTAAGACTGGCTGCCCATGCGAGAAGAGGAAAAGAGAAAAGAAAAAAAGATTCTACCTTTTAAGAGCAAGAAACGGTGAAACGGATAAAACTGGGAGAAGGTTTCCTGAAAGCGAGCGGTTAAGGGAAAGGATCGAGCGCTTTTGCAGTGTCATTTTAAAGCGGCAAGTCAGGCTTTAATGTCGAGTCCTGTGAATAATAAATCAAGCGCCGTCGGCCTCTAAGGTGTTTCAGCCCTCCAGAAGAAAAAAAGAAAAAAAAAGCTGACGAAAAAGAATAAGAAAACACAAATTCGGGAAGAAGGGCAAAGAGGAAACTTAAGTAAACATGAAATAAGAATTTAAATATTTATTATATTACGTTAGCGTATGTGCACTATCGTGTGCTGTGCTACAAAAAAAAAAGTTGCCTCGAGTTAAATTGAGAGTGAGATAAAACTAAGGAGGTTATTCATTTTACATAGTTACCGTCGAGGTGAGGAAGAAATATTTCGAAATCAGCACGTCTCAGAAATATTTATTTCCTTCTACTTAAGAAATAATTGTATGAAAATAAACAACGTGTAAAGTGTTCGCGCATGCCGACAGTCACTCAGAAAGGTACTGAAATCTCAAGGCTCGTTCACACATCTGGAATGGTTGCGTTCGCAACAATCAGAACGACAGAAACGACCAGGACACAGGAACAACCGTGACCCATGATCGCTTCGCAAAGCTCCCTCTCGCGCCGCTCACCACGTGGTGTACGGCGAACACTCTGTCGTTGCTGTCGTTTCGGGCGCTGAGAACGCAACCGACATAAGTATGCTAACCAGCCTTTACATCGGGGAAAGGAGTGCTCATTATATCACTATATCATCATTTCCCAGTCCACTTTCTCTTCTCTCTCTTTCTCCCTGTCCCTTTCTTCTGGCTCTATTCTCCTTTTCCTACCGCGAGCTTCGCTGAAACCGAGTTCTGCCAACACTTCGTAAAAGGTTCCGAGGGCTGAATTTCTAACTTAAGCTAAGAGGCACACAAGGGACACAGACTGGGCAGGAAAGCATCCTCAGCGCTCGGCTGAGAGTCGTGACCTCACTGACTTAACACAATTCTCAGCCGGCAGCTGACTCAGCACTCGTGCACGATTCTTGCAAGTGTTTGTGTCTTTAAGTGACGTTGGAAATGTTACGGTTGGTTCTGCTGGCGCGAAAGAAACGTTGTGAACTGGAGGCCGGTACGTGTTCGTCTTTACCCCATTGTTTGTGTCTTTTGTAGTGTGCTTTCCAGGGTGTCGAACCGGAACCGAACCGAACCGAAAACCGGAACCGAACCGGTATTTTTTCCAGAACTGAACCCGAACCCGAACCGTTATATTGTTATCGCGATGAACCCGAACCGGAACTGAACCGGAAAAAAATAGCTGTTACCGGCTCATGTCAAAACGGTTCGGCCACGCGCTGTTGACAATGAATGTGCTATCAATGCCATTTGTTTTTTAAGTGCCGTCAACTGACACACACCTCGCTTACATATTTTTCTTCTCCACTCAGTCTTGGGAATATAAACGCTGCATCCATGAATCTTGACAAACGCTGCATCCATGAATCTTGACATAGGAACCAGTATTGCGCTGGTCGCGGCTTGCACGAAAAAAAAAAAGAATTGGAAGGCTGTGCAAAAAAAGAAAAATCGCGTCACGGGATTTCATTTTCCTACAATCTCGTAAATCCTAAATGCTGCTGTGTGCTCATTTCATAACACGTTTCTAGAACGCGCGAGTTCTTGAAGCTTGCTTCCATCGGAATGAGAAAAGAAAAGGCTGTGGAGTTTGATAATGTTTGAGGAGAGAAAGAAATTTTATTTACAGTTGAAATGAGCATTCATGAATTATATCTGCTCTTCGCTGCCCCAACCACCGGTCAGAGTATATCGAGCTATGAAGTGTCAAGATTTACATGCCGTATTTTTCGTACCGGAAACTCGATAAATGCGGGGGAAAAAAACAGGGATACAAACCCTAGTCGCTCGCGGAGAAGCGAAGCTGCGCGCACTTTCGAATTTGACAAAGGATCTGCCGAGCTTCTGTTGCTTCCGTCGCCTGCCCAGCGTAGTCATGGGACTCAAGCGGGCGCGTGCGCTCAAACCAACGCTCAGCAGACGCTGGAGTTAGCGCCCGTGACAGACAGCCCTGTCATCAGACAGTCGTTGTTTGCCGCTTGCATTGGCTACAGGCTTTTATAAACGTTATGCACTACTAGTTTCGACGATGTATCCCGTTTCGTATGTGCTGATTTCAGATGTTTTATTTGTAATTTATTTTGATGTTGCAATTTGTCATTTATAATTTCCGAACCGGTTCGCGAACCGGTTCAGCGCCCGAACCGGTTCGCGAACCGGTTCGCGGATCGAATTAATCGAACCGGAACTGAACCGGAACAAAATAAATTTACCTGAACCTGAACCGTAACCGAACCCGTATTTTTTCGGTTCGACACACTGGTGCTTTCACTTGCTTAACAAGTGCGTCAAGACGCTTGTCCAAGTATTTGAAGCCCAAGTTTAGTTGTTGGGCAGTGTTGTACGGAACGGTTCCTGGATTGCGTTCCTTTTAGGGGGAACGAGGGAACGCCGCTGTTCCATTTCGCATCGGTGGAACTGGAACGGGAACTCGTGACATTTTTATTAAAACAAAAGAAGAAACGGCGTTCCTTTTTTTTCGTCCAGTGGGGTAATTTTTATTTTATTTCTTAGAGGGACATTCTAAAAAAGGTATAAAAACAATATCATTACGATGAGCGGGGTCTCGCTAACGTTTCTGTTACTTATCTTAGGTTTATATATTGCGGTTCTCGCTTGGTAACAGTAAGGTGTAGGAGAGCTAGTGAACATCGATTCTTTTGCTGTGCCCAAGACTGCGGTAGGAAAAGCAACACTTTTAGTGGACGGAAAATACACAGAAAGAGGGACATCCCAAACTCAGCTACTTCTATTTGCTTCCAGGAAACCTCAAAAACATCCAGTAATCTAAAGCCGACTACAGCCATCACTGAACTTTCACAAAGAGACCTACTGTTACAACAAAAGAACAGGTTGCCAGACATCGAATTCACCCTTGTAACCCGAACATCGGTCACTTAAATGATACGCGAAAAGTAACCTTTATTCCTCTCCCTTGTCCCCCACCTTCAAACTGAGCAACGAATCCAAACTTCACGAAGAGCCACTGGTAGGTTTCAAGACTCACCTTCTAAAAGCCCTACCCTCTTCTTCACTTCCTCGTCTTGCGGACTAGCGAAATCGAGAAGCAATTGTAGCTAAGCTCAAACACCGGGACTTTGTTAGGTTGAAACGTGAGATGGTTGTAAAACGATCGTGCAGTGTGAGGTAACAGTGCATTTGGCCTCGTCTGAATCGGACCATTACAAACTTCAATATGGTTGGAAAAGCCGACATTTCTCAAGCTGAAGATATCAAGAAATGAAACCTTGTTTCCGCTTGTTTTCATCCCCTGTGGCCCTAATCTGTACGCTTTGAAAAACAGTCGGCGAGAAATCTGCAGGCCCGGATTGACCGACGCCGCACTTGTCCTTGACGCCGGCCAATCACTGTCGCCCGATTTCTAGCTGACGTTTTTCGCCAAGTGTCCAGATTAGGGCCCCTGGTGCCCTTCCATCACAACATTCAAATTTGTATGTCGTCATCTGATGGGATAAATGAAAATAAATAATAGCTTTTTTATTTAATTAAACATGGTAATCATCAAAATACAAATGTAACGTTTATGGAACGATACGTTCCATTTTTGAACCTCTAACGGGAACGAGTTCCTTTTTTATAAATGGAACTTGTAACGGGAACACGTTCCAAAAAAAACAACAACAAAGAATGAGCTTTCTTTTATTTTTTTTAGGAACGTGTGCAACATTGGTTGTTGGTTCTTTTTCCTCTCTCAAAGAAGTCAATCAATACGCACAGTGCAATATCTTGTCATTTTGCTCGCTTTTGCATCTTTATTCGCCACCAAAGCGAGAGCTGTGCATAACTTAACTGAGCCGATTAAAAAGGACGGAAAGCACGTGACAACTCCCTGCGCAGACATCATATTAGAATATCGCACGTGCAGTGGGGAAGAGAAGAGACCACAGAGCGCAGACTCCCAGCTGATGTATTGTGAAAGAGGAGGAGGAGTCCTCAGAAATTAAACACTCACACAATACAAAAGGAAAACCAGTGATACATGAATGAGTTGTGCTAAAGAGGAGTAGAAAAAACCCACAAAAGGGGGAAACGCACATAAATTCAAGAAAATAAAAGTGAAAATAGAGGAAGAATAAAACAGAATTCTAGGCTGGCCAGAATCAATTGTTGCAGGCGTTGGCGATAGAAAGGCTTCTTCCCTATCAGTCAAAGATATGATCAATTTATACCAACTAGCTCGACTCTCCACATCACTCTCTGCTCAGGGCATGATGAAACGTCACTGTAAGAGTTAAATTTCAGACTTTTTTATGTATAAACTTATTTTTAGCTTTGTCATCCAGCAAGCTACCTCGTAAATTGCAACAATCAGATCTCCGGAGTGCTTTAAGGCAAAACAAACGTTTCCGATTTGATAGACCTCATAGATTAAGACGCCTGGAAACATCACCGAGACATTCCAACCCAATGAAGAGCACTACTAGCACACACGGACGCACAAATTCGTTCACTAAATTACCATATTTGACCAGGACCCCTACGTCACCTTTGAATTGTAACAAACCGTGAAGGGTAATGAATTTTCCGAACGCCAGGAATCGACTTTCTTGGGCAACACCTAACAACCTGCAAAAATCAACTACTTCGTGCAGCCCCCCCCCAACAAACAAAAAAAAAACAGATTTTGTAAAACGTACAAAAAAAAAAAACGGGAAGAGAATTTACTTGATTACCGCCGTTTGTTTCAAGAATCAATGCTGGACGAGCGAGGCGGACATGCCTCCCGTATTTATCACCAGTCGTAATGGCGTCCGCGCATGCGAGACAGCCGCGCCCCTAGGGGCACATTAGCGAACGTAAACGCGCTCATACATTTCACAGGCCGCGTTGGCACTGCCCACCCCCGAGAATTAAATTCATACAAAAGAAAAAATAAAATAACGAACTCCAGCTTTCAACGAGAAAGAACACCAGCTAGCAAGGAGACTAATTCCATAAAGTGCCCGGTTCTGGGATGGTGCGAGAAAAGCAACTGCAGTTTTATCTGCATGCTAAAGGGTCGGAATTTCTTCTTTTCTTTTATTCTTTTTAGTTTTTTGTTTTGTTTCGAGGCGTATGGCTCAATCTGCTTGTGTGGCTTTCAACAAACAAGGCACTTAAGCGCAAACTTGGGCGCAGGGTTCATTGTTCCCCATTATAGTTGGTTCTATTAGCACGAGGCTAAGTGTTCGCAGAGCCGCAGCCACAGTTCTGATACATCGTGCACAAAAGACAGGGTGTTCGCTGCTGGCATGATGGCAGAATTATCGGAGGACACTCCCCAGGCATGTTTGATGCATGTTTTCATCATACATGTGTATGCATAGAGCATGTCGGCAGACATTTTTGGTATTAGCAATGTGCAGGGACCGTCGTACGGGGGAGCAACATGTCTCAGACGGTGTCTGAAAACTGCTCTTTGACCTAGTTTTGTCACCCTCTCAACATCTAAAAGTCACTAAATTGAAGTTAGTCAGGGGCTGGCAGGGAAAGGAAGGGTGGAAAGCAATGTCTGGAAAGATCTAATTAATCTAACAAACCTCGTAGTGCTTCTTGGTTCTGGGCTTATCAGGACGGAGGGGACCATTCTCTGTCCGCCGATATACTGCAGTGAGTATCTTCAGCAATAATACTGTATATCTCTGTCTATATATGTACTTTCCGTACACCTTTTTTATAATCTGTTCAGTGTTATTTTTTCGCTGGTAAAATGAGAGGCGCAAGCTAGGATGCAAATTAGGTTGGTAACTGTCTTGTACACGTTTCTCTCAAGAAGAAACTCATTGGGTTTACTCAATGGTTACTCCATCAAAAAGTGACGAAATAACGGTTTTTATCCCTTTCGTTCCGTAATTTTTTGAAAAATAACCAATTCGTTTCTTTGTTACAAAAATACAAGTAACGCGTCACGTTCAAGCAGTGCGTAACGCGTAACGCACTGACGGTACTCATTTCAAGTAACGGTTAACGTAGATACACTACTCGTTACATCCCTTCCCAAGTAATGAAGAAAGTACATTCAATTTTTTTTCGTGCTTTCGCGCTGCAAACTGATTGGACCAATCATACAACGTCAAGATGGCACCATGATGGTGTTTGTCACGTTTCTGTAGGCGCTCTATCATCGCTGAACCAAACGTAAACAAACAAGGAGCCGTATGACTTGCGCTTTTGGCGCTGCTGATTAGTCCCGTTAGCTCGTAAAGTCCCTTGATAAGAGCTTCCCACAAGTAGCGACATTCTTTGAAGCGCCGACTGCGTAACGGTGCAGGTTTAAGGAAGCGAATGGCGACGCACAGCAGAGGTTTGATCGGAATGCCGCCATTTTGTTCCAGCGGATTGTGCTTTTTCATTTGTATTGGTTGTCGTTACTTGTAAAAGAAGTATCAAGGGACCTTATTTGCTCGCAGCGTCGGTGGCGTCTGCACCTAACCTGAAATGAGGTATAGGCACCAAGTCATTAATTAGTACACTCATTCCACTTACTTTGAAAATGTTGCTTTCTTCTCCTTAAACAAAAACTCCCCACTTTAGAAAAACCCCAACGCGCACGCACCTTTGTCCCAGTGTCGAAAAACGCTGTCGCCACAAAAGGTACTGTTACCTGAAATTTAGAAATAAAATGTAACGGAAAAGTAACGTGCGTGTGTTTTTATCGGTAACGGTAACGATAACGCGTTCCTTTTATTTTGAGGTAACGTAGGTCGGTAACGCGTTCCTTTATTTTGCAAGTAACGAGTAACGCAATTCGTTAGTCTCCCTAAAGATAACACATGATTCAGGCTTTATTTTTGACTTAATGATAAACAATCTGATGTATTGCATTTAGGAAAGTATGCCTCTTTTATTTCTTCTAATTACTAAGCACTTAAAACAGCAGACACGATGTCCATACCCTTTTGAAAATTCTCATTTGTATGAGAAATGCCTGTGTTAAATAAACACGTATGAATCACACAAGATATATAAAAAGCATATGAGGACCATATAAGAAACTTGTGAGAAGTTCCTTATAAATTTATTAAATAGTTCTTATATGTTCTTGTATGTCTTATATTGTTCTCATATAGTTCTTATATGGTTCTTACATATCTTGTATGATTCATTTGTGTTTGTTGGACACAAGAAATTTCTGATACAAATGAATTTTTCACTAGGGTAGGTACATACTGAGAGTGCGCGACTTAGCCCCATCAAATGGACGGAAACGCAACGCCAAGATGAAAGGAGCGATGCGCTAAACCTGGCACATAGCGCAGTAACTCATTACGTAAAACGCATTCCTTTAAAAATCACAGCAGAGCTATATGTAACACATCTTCCACATAAGACCCACCATCCTCAAATCAATTAAAACATAAATAACATTATAAAGAACGCTCACGAGGCGACCCCTTCCACGACCGATAGATCAACATAATGCCCCCACCTTTCCCGCCGCACATTTATAGAAGCATTCGACAAATACCGAAAACCCGGAAGTCGTCGATCGTCCCGGCAGCCAGGTGTTCCAGAAGAAACGCCCGCGAGTTCTTCTCACGCTTCGGCGAGGTGCGATATGAAAATGGAAACGTGAGAAGCGAGAGACAGTGCGCGGAGTCACGGACGTCGAAGAGAAGCATTGTTAATGGCACCCATGACCCTTCCGCTGCTTGAAGGGGTCGGAGGTCCTTCCTGGGTCGGCCCTTTGAGTGAACGCAAATTTCCGCACGCCAACAGGAAACTTTTTATTTTTATTTGAGTAGAGCATTGACGCACACTAAATAAGCTAGACATCAGAGCAACGACACGCGCCATCTTGGTGCATACAATGGATGTTGACAAATATCTGAAGCCTTATCTAAAATCGCAGGAAACGCTACTCCCCCTCCAGAAATGTTAAAGCATCCCACGATAGAGCAAGATAATATGGCCAAGCGGAACTTCCTAAAACCGCAGTAAAGGTCAGGAACTAGCATTTTCGAATCTTTACTATAGCCGTTTGCGCCCGCTCTGCACAACAAACCAAAATGGGGGCGTCGGCAAGATAATCGGGTCATGCATGGAGTGTGGACACTCTAAGAGCAACTTAATTAGTGAATCTATAGCATAGACAGAAGGCTCGCGTTTAGGGACTCAACAAAGCAATTAGACGGTTTTGTAAAAGTGCTTTCTTAGAGACACTTTTCAAAACCCCATCAAGCAACATTGGCGGTTGCCATTTTTGGGCAACGATACGTGTGATTGGATACGAGTCCTCGCCGAACGCTGACGGAGCCCTCGTGTCCCAGACATGCTCGCAGTAGTTGCCCAATCCATGCCGTACTCGGATATCGGGCAACGATACTAGGTCGTCTCAGTTGCGGAACTGCCCATAGACGCTGCTTCCACGAGCAGCACCTTCCCCCTCCCCCCTCTCCCCACGGTCCGCCTCCAGTCGTTCGACGCGCCAACGTTTTGGAGTCGGCTGATACGGCAGCCGCAGTGTTTTCTATTGAATACATATACTTTTGAAGCACAGCGTCGAGATGGCGCTTCACCGTGCTCTATGGAATACACAGTTTTGAAATGCAATTCTAGATGGCGCTTCAAACGATGGCAAGTTGACTGGAGGGGGCGAGAGGGGGGGGGGGGCTGCATTTTTCGACACAAGGAACAAGGGCGTGCGAACATCCACAGAAAAGGGGGGGGGGGCTGAATATCCATCAGGACGGAGGATCCAACGAATCGAAAGATCCAATTAGTCAAGTGATAGGCGAGACGGAATATCCATGGAGGCGAAATGCCCAATTGAGACGGCGGAATGTTCAACGAGTCTGAATATCCAATGAGACGGAAGATCCAACCAGGCCTGATTGTCCACCTTGACTTGATATCTATCGAAATGAAAGATCCAACCAGGCTTGAATGTCCACCGTGACTGAATATCCAACGTGACGGAATATCCATCCACGTCTGAACTTCGACTGAGAATGGATATCCAAACTGTTATGTTTATTTTATATCTTGTAATTCATCGAGTATATTGCTCTCAAATAAATAATCATAAGCCAAACCCTTTCTTTGCTGAAACATTTTTGTATCCTATGTGAAAGGCTTGCTGGAATGCTCAAAATTATACTTAACGTAAAAATATAATCCACAAGATACGTTAGCTCCATGCAAAACAAAATAAAAAAATGTTTTTTTTTTTATTAAGGCCATTGCGGAATGAAGTGCTCTGCCTAGTGAAATTGTTTGTGCCGCAAATGCGGAAATGGGTTTCTTTTTTTCCTTTTTTTTGTTTTTCGCCCCCTGCCATAATGCCTGATAGAGGCGCTGCGGGCTGAAAAAAGAAACTAATAAAGAGTAAAAATAACAAAAGCAAGCAAAGAGAACACCGAATCCACCCCGAAAAATATTTTAATGAAGAAGAAAACACCGGCCGCAGAAAAAACTAAAAGGATGTGAGCCAGAAAGAGTCTTCAACGCAGCAAAGCATCGTGAACTTCCTAAACAGGGTTCAACACGGAATCTAGAAGCAAAAGCGACTGATTGCTCCGAAACAAAAAAAAGTAGGCGTACAACAAAAAGGTCTTCGAAACTTCATCTTCTAAACATACATGACCCATGTCACCCCCTTTCCTGTTTTGGGCCAACTCAACTGACAGAGTGACGAATTTCCCTATGAGGAATTGTCCAATGAGTGTCCCGGCTTAAGGTAGGTGAGGTGCATACACTTCTGGATATGCAGTTGGAATCAATGTTGGACCTTCTTTAAGTTCTTTGGTATTCTAGTGACCTGAAATCACCTGCCAGATTAGTGAAGGTTCATTCCTGTTTTCTGTTCGAGATAACAACTGTACAGCACATCTGGGATGTGTTCAAACCCTTGACTATAGACAAACTACACCATCAACTAATCAACAACGCCCGTTCGCGGGTCCCTTTCTGAAACGGCTCACTAACGCACAAGCGATTGGTTGTGAACATTCCACGTGATTATATAAAGGACTGCAAACATTTGCGGTGCTACATGTCTGCCCCTTCCTTCTGTTAGAACCCCGAGCTTCGTCTTCTCCAAATCGCTGTAACGGAAATATGGTGAGTGTTGTTATCATTGGTCGATTAGTTATGTGTATGTACCGGGGCATCGAAGTGCTGTAATTGCCTTTAAATTATGCATAAAAGTAACGTCTCGGAGTTATAACATTTTAAAAGATACACGATGACCCTCAAGTGTATCAAGTGCAACTCGAAGTTTTAGGTGCAACTTGTCTGATTTTATGTGTCGCGTTTTGATCACAGGTTGCAGCGTACTCGCTGAGCCAACGAAATGAATCCCGGGCACCTGGAAGTCCCAACGTTCGTGCCTTCTCACAAGCTCTCAAGCAAGCCTGTCATACAATACAAAAGCCGTCACTGGCCCAACACGGGTCTTGAATTCTCGTTCAAGAGTACCAATCCCAAAAATTCTAGCATCGAGTACTATTAATGCATCAAAGGCTTTTATCTCAGCAAGCACAGGGTGACCGGGGAAAATGCCCAGTAGCGCATCTCACGCTTAACAACGGAGTTACGGTGTCCCATTTCGATAATACTCATGACTCCGCACAGCTCCAGTACAGACAAGGATTCTGATGCGACGACGGTGCTTGAAAAGCGATACATGTACTAAGTCTGCACGGATGTACGCAGCGGCGAAGCAATGACGTCCATCCAGGAAAGATTACATGAGTACGAATACCAAGCCCAGGATGGCATACAAGTCAGCATAAACAGCTCATATTGATTCACGTACAAGAGACGAGCCCTCTCACGCAATCGACATCACAGCAGACTGAAGGACAACGGATTGGACGCGATTCTCCTGGACCTTCGCGTCACGAGCGACTCCAAAGAGTTCCTGCAACTGGAAATCAAAAAGGATGGTATGGCTCCTTATTTTTAGGCTGAAAAACCGTAGAAGTGCGTCTCAACATCGACTTAGTACTGAGGGATGGCAATTTTAAATATAAACCCGGTGAACTTCATAATCTAGGGCACTAGGGCAAAATGTGAAGCTAGCTTCACATTTTGTCGATAGTAGCGAGCTGGCGGGTAATTTTTCCGCGATGTTATCTGGACGATTCGGTTGATTCGGTTGATTCAGCAAGGTTATACAGCTCATCAGAACATACTAAGCGTATCTGCAATGGGGTAAATAATAAAGCGAGCCACGGGTTTCACCCATGTGACCTGCCGCGTGAGACAAATGGATCGTTGGTTTTTTTAAGGGACTGCCCAGATCAGTTTCGAATGGCCGATTCACACGCCGGACCAATTCGCGATTTTCATCCGCGGGCCCTGTACCCCGTGACCGTGACGTCACCGATTCCTGCGATCCGAGCCTCGTCCGCGGACGCGCGGAGCGAAATGGCCGAGTGCCTTTTCACTCGCGGAATTTTGGCGGGTGATGGACTTGAAAAGCGTTTAGTTCAACAACAGTAGAACGCTTTCTTTCTTTCTTTTTCTTTTGTTTCTTGGCAATTAAAACAAAGATGGCGCATCTTTGTGTTCTGTGTGCTCGCGGGTTCATTTTGTCACGCGATTCTTGGTTCCACGCGCGAAAGAAGCTCCAGAAACTTTGCCCCGCTGACGTGACGCAGGGGCCGGTGTTCTTCCAGGTCCGTGTTAAGAAGCTTCCGTCAAACATTGTCTAACAAGCAGCGACCTTTTTTGAATGTCCAATTAGCCGTCCCCCCAGCGAGACCTTTATTGTGGAATGTGGTGGACTGAAGTGTCGTGCGCGAACGCGGAGTGTGTGAAGTCAATTCCAAACTCCTATCCGCGAAACCAGGACTTCGTTGATTCTACGCCGAAGCTTCCTTAAGCAGGACCATGCTTATGTCACTGTCATGCCCTGGGTTAGTAAAGCTAGTGGCACGTCGCGCTAAGCCCATCATGGTGTTCTGTGTGACTGCGTACGTAACAGCGGCTCACAATTCTTTTTTGCGGAAGCAAACGTCGATTTCGCTCTTGATCAACGGTGCCGCAGTGCAATGTTGGAGTTTCGTGGCACTGTGGGGTCGCGAACAGATTCGATCCATCCTGACTGTCGTTAGCTCGTCATCTCCTTCGTGTGGATACGCTTGGGAGACGGACAAACCGGGGACGTGTCGTCACGTGATCAATGCGTCCGCGGATCAGTCCGTCGTGTAAATCGGCCATTAACGCATCGCACTAAGAGTTTGTACAAAGATGGCCAATGATGATTCATTGTGTGCTTCAAAATTTAAAAAAGTCGATCACCTGAGTAAGAGTAAATGAAAATGAACCTGATTTGGCTACCTGCTGCGTCCGTCGTCTAACATAGAGTGACTAAATGAGCAACGCTTAAAGTATCGGCACTCCGTTCCCCGATCTGCTAGTGGGCGCCGCCATCTTGGTGCTTAGTGCAGAGCAGACGCAACTGTCGATCGTCACAATTCAAAGATGCGACTTGCTCAGCTTTATATGTGGTGTTAGGAAGCTCAGTCGCGAACTGTTTTAATATTGCTGGAGGACGGAAAAGCGTTTCCTGCGATTTCAGATACAGCTTCAGATAACTGGCAACCATGATTTTAAGCGCCAAGATGGTTGAAGTGTCGTTACCCTGAAGCGTAGCTTATTTAGTGACTCTATGTCTAACGTTAGGCGTCTGATTGGCGTAAGAACCGCCAGTTGGAGGCCGGTGAGAGCGAGAGCACATACACGGGTCTCTAATAGCAGACGATGCTTTTGTTAGCCGCATGTGGCACATGCTTTTTGGTGTCTTGCGTGATTTGTTTTTGTTTTCGTTTTTACTAATAATACACCCTGAATGAATGCAAATAAAGAAAGAAACACTTTTTATCGAGCTATTTCGGGTATAGGTTAACAGCTGCTACCATCTCTCAGCTGTTGTGAGATCTAGATGTCCTTGATATTCAGACAGCCGCATTCGTGCTCTTGATTATTGTTTTTAACTCTTTACTCCCGTGAGTTCCTTCTTTTCTTTTTTTTCTTCTTTTTTTACGCGAGATGCTTTTTTTTTTGCAGCCGTGAAAAGCGGAGTTCTGCTGATTTAAATAATAATAATAATATCTTTATTTGGCTCTGGAGAGCCGCGGCACCGTGGAAAGGCAGCAGCCCGTACCATGGAGGCCCGCGGTGCCGCGTCTAATGAACATGATAATGCGATGAGTATATATGCATGCAAGGTGAATATGCAAGGCTGTTCATTGAGCCTAATCAATTCTAACGTAACGGCGTAAATAACATGTGACTTTTTATTACCAAGTCCACTAGATTAACATTCAACAGACACTGATTGCAGTCACGACGGCTACAATTTTGCTAGCAGGACTTTTCCACGCTTCAAATTTGAGCCTCCCCAACTGGAAACTGACACATCATTTCGGCGAACAATGTGTCCCAGTAACAATATCCCGGTTGTCCAAAAAGCGGCTTTAGTTCTACTAACGAATAATAGCGGTCGCTTGTTCGCCTCCGGACGTGAGCGACAGACATCAAAATTTCTGTCTATCCACAATTTTGTTTTTTGAACAAACGGTTTTAACATTTGTTTTAAAACATGTTTTTGTGATCACTGGATAACACTTAAACGCGAAACTGTTCGCCTACAACTGTACATGATTATAATACCTGACTCGACTTCGTGTAGTGTTTGTTGTTTGCTTCTCTGTGGGACTAGACCACAGAAATGACGAATCGAAGACCAATCGCCGGGCCGCGTTCTCGTAACAAATCACTTTCCCCTCTGCGGGTTGCTTTGATCTTCGATCAGGTTGCGCCGAGTTGCTACATCTTATCTTTAGCGGCCCAAACTCGCCCAAGTGCGCGGACGACCCTCACAAACAGCGTGATGAACCACCCACGCTGTCAGCGTAGGTGCGCGGAGCGTTTC